>CM053037.1:8411251-8426251 GCA_028564925.1 Lithobates sylvaticus
CTTGTGCCTCTTTGGCTCAGTTTCAGGTCCCAATTCAGGCCCCATTCATCCCAACATAGAACAGTGACGCAACAGACCCCTGCTGTGAGCCGCATCCGAAATAAGTGTGAACCCAGCCAAGACAAAAAAAATAAAAATACAATGCTTTGTTTACAGAAGCAACAAACACTCTTCCACAGCCATTCTCAACCAGAGTTCCATGGAACCATGGGGTTCCTTGATCTGTGGCTAATTGACCTCCCTTTTCCTGCATAGTCCAGGGGCCAACATCTCATGGTCGAGTCACGACACCAGTGCCCTTTTATAGTGCTGCTGTAAAGACATTCTACCTACTGGCCACTGATATGAAAGGCACTTCTCCGAAAGCCCCCCCCCAATGAAAGTTTTAGCAGAGGTTCCCCAAGACCTAAAAACATTTTTTAAGGGTTCCTCAGGGGTAAAAAAAGGTGGAGAAAGGCTGCTCAACCACGTACCTTACACCATTCTCTAGTAGACTGAATAATATATTCTATTTGTTGTATTAAAATATTACCTTCAGTGTATAGCCAAATGTGTTGGCCCTTTAATGAAGGACGTTATACATAAGATCAAAATTTATGAGCCAAAGCCATTTAAAAAAAAAAAAAAATAAAACACAACAAACCTTCCACGAGAGACGTTAAAAGAGTCACATTTGCAGCTTTCCTTCTCCCAGCCGGCAAGTTTAGACCAATTTTCTCTAGCTTTTCTCTCAGCGACCTCCCTCCGTTTTTCGATTTGGCTCTGGGTGGGGGGGAAAGAAAAGAACAGGGAGTCAGAAGGAGTCATTTCAATGTTCCCAATAGGGTGTTTAACCAACAAACACGTCTCAGGTATCCGCCAAGGGCGTCAGCCCTAAGAGACAACAAGACTTTATAGGAGGCAAACATTGATCTGACAAGGGTAGAATTCCCTCGCATTACTAAACAATGTATCCAAACTCTGACAGACAATGGATTAAAACGATAGGATTTCACAGGAGCTACCTCGCAGAAAAAAAAAAAAAAAAAAGGTATCTTGATCTGCGGAGACTTGTTGAGGGATTATATCCAATGTCTTTTCAAAAAGCAGAGAACTTCAAATTATTATGACATTTTAATCAAGCAAATCTTTCGTTCAGTTTCTACAAATTCAAGGGCTAGTTTTGGGTGATGCCCACAAGTTCAATAACCCCACTAACAATCTGATGGACTTTGCTTGCAAGATCTCCAGCATCTCATTTCTGCCTTCTAGCCACATCCAATTGGCTCTTACATACAACCAGACACATGTGGGCGATGCCCACAGGTTCACTAACCCCAACATTTAATGTCTGATGGACTTTGCTTGCAAGATCTCCAGCATCTTATTTCTGCCCTAAAGCCACATCCAGTGGGCTCTTGCATACAACCAGTCACAAATGGGCTAGTTTTGGGTGATGCCCACAGGTTCAATAATCCCACCAATATTTAATGTCTGAAGGACTTTGGATATGGCTTTAGGGCAGAAATGAGATGCTGGAGATCTTGCAAGCAAAGTCCTTCAGACATTAAATGTTGGGATTAGTGAACCTGTGGGCATCGCCCACATGTGACTGGTTGTATGTAAGAGCCAATTGGATGCGGTTTTAGGGGGGAAATTAGATGCTGGAGATCATGCAAGCAAAGTCCTTCAGACATTAAATGTTGGGGTTAGTGAACCTGTGGGCATCACCCAAAACTAGCCCACTTGTGACTAGTTGTATGCAAGAGCCCACTGGATGTGGCTTTAGGGCAGAAATGAGATGCTGGAGATCTTGCAAGCAGTGGGCTCTTGCATACAACCAGTCACAAGTGGGCTAGTTTTGGGTGATGCCCACAGGTTCAATAATCCCACCAACATCTAATGTCTGAAGGACTTTGCTTGCAAGGTCTCCAGCATCTAATTTCTGCCCTCAAGCCACATACAAATAGGCTCTTGTGGGCATCACCCAAAACTAGCCCACTTGTGACTGGTTGCATGCAAGAGCCTATTTGTATGTGACTTTAGGGCAAAAATTAGACGCTGGAGATCTTGCAAGCAAAGTCCTTCAGACATTAAATGTTGGGGTTAGTGAACATGTGGGCATCACCCAAAACTAGCCCACTTGTGACTGGTTGTATGCAAGAGCCCACTGCTTGCAAGATCTCCAGCATCTCATTTCTGCCCTAAAGCCACATCCAGTGGGCTCTTGCATACAACCAGTCACAAGTGGGCTAGTTTTGGGTGATGCCCACAGGTTCAATAATCCCACCAACATTTAATGTCTGAAGGACTTTGCTTGCAAGATCTCCAGCATCTCAGTTCTACCCTCAAGCCACATCCAGTGGGCTCTTACATATAACCAGTCACATGTATCCTCAGTGGCTTGTTCTTAAAACATTGTGACCACTTGTCTTACAACATCAAGGGCCTGTTCCTCCTCCCCCCGAGAAAGTTTCTCTAAGAAACTAGCATAAACTTCAATTGTTCAACTTAAAAACATTCTATAAAAAGAGAAAGATGGCTTTCATCAGGGATTTCCATGAACCCTTTAAATGTAGAAGGACCTTTATTAAAAAAAAAAAAAAAGAGACATTTCCAGTTCTGAAACTTGCCCTCCAAAAAAGGATCAACAGCTTTGAAGTGACTAGTTATTCAGAGGAACCCAACAACACCAGGAGCAGACAGTACTGTGGAGCCTCCTGCTCATTTGAATACAATTAGTTAAAATTTAAATTAGCTGGCCTGTTACTACACAATGCGGTGTAACGATTCCTTTTTATTCCCCCCCCCCCCCCTACTTTATTTTATGCGTCTGCCCTTTTGTGGTCTCCTTAACAGTTTTGGAGGACAAAGAAAGCCATTGTTGCAAGAGTGGCACCAGAAACTAAGAATAGAAGGTTTAGTTGAATTGCATTACGGGGAGTTTTTTTGGAACTGCTCCACCCAATCTTCCATCATTAAATAAAAAGCAGTTGGACCAGAATCAATAGTCAGCATACTTGCACGAGATACTAGACGCTTAGTAATGGTCTTAAAAACACCTCTTTGCAGCAAACGGTCTTCAAAACCAGAAGAACATCAGATGCTAAGTCCTCACAGTCAAAGCCATTGAATGAAAACTGAACATAAGAACCAATGTGGTCTTTGCACAATCACACCTATTCTGGCCAATGAATATCTGACCATTTGCTAGCCTTGCAAGCCACCAGAAGTTCCAAAAAAAATTTGAAAAACTGCATCCCACAAAGGCTAATCTCTTTGGTTTTTCAGCAGATTCATTCGTTGCTTGGGGTAAAGGTGTATAGCTCACAGGGTAACAAATACAGTAGTTAGCTAGCGAGAGATTGTACAGCAAACCATCCACTGGAAATATAGTGTGCTTAGGCTGGGAATATACTTTGCTGTCCCATCAGAGGTCAGCAAACTATCTGCCCAGAGACAGATCGTCTAAGGCCAATTGATAGCTCTGAAAAAAAAAAATAAAAAAAAAAAAAAAAAGGTACTACATTTTCATGAAGATTTAACTGCTCAAGCTGTCCATAGATGCTCCTATACTGGAGAGCAACAGGTAGAGATATCGGCATAGAGCAGTGGTCTCCAAAATGTGGGCCAGATACCACCCTTCGCTTGCCTTTATCTGGCCCTTTGGGCGCCATTCCTTCCACCGACAAAATGAGGCACCATACCTTCCACCGACACCAACAAATGGGGCACAAGTCCCGGTACAAAGCAAGGGGAGAACGAAGATTTGCAGTCCAAGGACCACAGCTATGGAACGCTCTACCTACGAACATCCGCTTGGAAGGAAACCATCAGGCCTTCAGGAAAAAAAACGCAAGACCCACCTCTTCTAAGAAGAAATCAACGCAGGTCGGATCAAGCGCCTCGAGGCGATTCAGTTCGCAGTTGCAGCGCTATACAAGTCATTCATTCAATGAGGCACCATACCTTCCACCGACACCAACAAATGGGGCACCATACCTTCCACCGACACCAACAAATGGGGCACCATACCTTCCACCGACACCAACAAATGGGGCACCATACCTTCCACCGACACCAACAAATGGGGCACCATACCTTCCGACACCAACAAAACAAGGCACCATACCTTCCACCGACACCAACAAAACGAGGCACCATACCTTCCACCGACACCAACAAAACGAGGCACCATACCTTCCACCGACGCCAAACAAATGAGGCACAAGTCCCGGTACAAATTAAGGGGAGAACGAAGATTTGCAGTCCAAGGACCAAGGCCATGGAATGCTCTACCTACGAACGTACGCTTGGAAGGAAACCATCAGGCCTTCAGGAAAAAAAAGCTCAAGACCCACCTCTTCTAAGAAGGAATCAACGCAGGTCGGATCAAGCGCCTCAAGGAGATTCAGTTCGCAGTTGAAGCGCTATACAAGTCATTCAATGGGGTACCATTCCTTCCACCGACACCAATGATATGGCACTGCCTTTCAATGGGGTCAGTGCAAAGAATAGTGCCTCATCACTGGCATCAATGATAGGGTATTGTTTATTTCCATTGACACCAGGGCATTTTCTACTCTACTGGTCCCAGTTCCTCCCAATGAACAATTGGGCCCAGTGACATCAATGGTGGGGCACAACTTCTCCCATCGACACCAATGATGGGGGGGGGTTGTATACTCCACTGACGGGACACAGTCTGGCCCTCCTGAAGTCTGATGGACAGTAAACTGGCACTTTGTTTAGAAAGTTTGGAGACACCCGTTATAGAGTAATAATAAAAAAAAAAAAAAAAAAAAAAGGGGTGAGCCCTGCCTGTCTAAAATTTAAAAAAGATCCACATTTTAGACAGACAAAGTAGTTGTGGCAATATCCTTCTCTGGATGCTGAAAACCTACCCAAAAACCAACAACCCAGTTGGCGACGTATCCCAGCAGTGCTGGTCCATAACTAAATTGCGAGTTCTGACTGTGGGAGTAATTTTGCTACCACATGTGAAACATTAGTTACCGATATAGAAATATTTTCCACAACTTTTCCCCAGCATTGTCCCATTCCGCAAGAGACCAGAACCAAAACCCAACAAGACCCGCCAACCCACAAAAAGGTCCACTGAAGCTGCAACGTGGACCATCTTCAAGGCTTCTTACCTTCTGAGGACTCCACCAAGCAGGGATGCGTTGAGGCACTCCGGGGGAGAGAGTCTACGCTGTACTTCCGCCACAGTGACTTTGTATTTTGAAGTGGAGCTCAGGAGGGACAATCTTCCGGGCACAGAGCAGAAGACTTCGTTTGGATTAATGACCATCCCCATTAGTCCATCTTTCTGGTATGGCATACTGAGGGTGTGTTTTCCTGCGGAGACCGAAGCAGTTAATACTTTGAAGCGGCTATAAGAACAATGATGATAATAAATCACAGAAAATAGACAATACTAGTCATATCTATTGATCTCCATCTGTGCCTTACGGCACTCCAAGGCCAAATTACCAACAGGGTCACTCTCTGCATAGAGCCAGTAAACTACCACAGTGATTTTTTTTTTTGTTTGGGGGGGGGGGGGGGGGGGGTTGGGGGGGGGGTTGGGGGGGGGGGGGGGGGGGGGGGGGGGGGGGGGGGGGGGGGGGGGGGGGGGGCCACAGCCCAAAATATATATGGATACCTTAAGTGGCCACTGACCAAACCGGTCCTAAAGTGGGTCAATGGGCAGGAGACCTCAGAACAGAAGCTCTACCATAGAGGCTGGTGCCATCAACTCAATGACCTTCAGAGTATATAGGAGACATACAGACAAGGGATCATGTGTATGATTGCAACAAGTAACTAGAAACTTCCGGGGGGTTGTATAGGTTAGATTACGAGCTCCTCTGGTAAAGAAACATCTCATAGAAAGGATTAGCACCTAAAAATTTGTAGTCATTAAAAGATGCAATTCAACCCCACAGGAATCACTCTTAAAAAAAAAAAAAATTGAAAAAAATATATATATATATATATATATATATATATATATATATATATATATATATATATATATATATATAATTTTAAATTCAATTTTTTTTTTTTTTTTAATTGTTTACATGTCAATTTACATAATAAAAAAAATGTATTATAGAAAATGTCAATGTAAATAAAGTGACATATACACACACACTTTTAAATACAATAAAAAAAACTATATATATATATATATATATATATAAATAAAATAAATGTACAGGACTACAAGCCCCAGCATGTACTTGCTATCATCACAGAAAAAAAAAAAAAAAAAAGTCCCAGCAAAAACATCCAGCCACAACTGCTGGGGAGCTAGTGCTTTCAAGTACCAGCCTATCTACACTGAGGAACCATAAATACCAGCATACCCTGCCCTTTGCACATACTGAAAGCAGATCAGCAAAGTTTCTCCTAAACCCAGAATACTTCAGGTGACACTTTTTAATGTAGGAGTTTCCGGAAAGGCCCAATAAAAAAAAAAATAAATAAATAAAATAAAATTTACAAGGCACATTAATTAAAAAAATAAAAAAAAAGTATACACCCATCGGGAACTTCTGAGAAAATGGTCAAACTGAAAACCAGTCATTTAAAATTGTTTTGTAAAAAAAAAAAAAAAAAAAAAAAAAAAAAAAAAAAAAAAAAAAAAAAAAAAAAAAAAAAAAGAAGAAGGTTGATGCTTTTGTGCATGTTTTATTTTCTAATTTTTAAGATCTTTAATTTTTTTAAATTTTTTTTTTTTTTTTAATTTCAACACAGGTTTATGAAACTCTGTCCAAACGCCTAAAACCAGAAATAGTGTAGGTGTATTGACATGTACACAAGGGCGTGGAGAACTGCAGGCACGCACACGTGTTCCTGAAAGAGAACACTCACTCCTGCCAGGCCCTGTATGTGCACAGCTCGTTAAGTCTCTCTGCAAGCATTCACAGCACTTTGCTGAAGAATTAACAATACAATGGCTCTAAATAAATAAAACACAAGGTACAAGGCATGCCTCTGAAAAAATAAAAAAGTTAAGCCACCAGTTTAGTGGCGAGGGGGGCAGGAGAATCAAGGTGCATTCTTAAAGATGGTGTAATTTCAGAGAAAAAAAAATTAAATATATATATATATATATATATATATATATATATATATATATATATATATATTTATTATTTTTACATACAGTATAAAAACAATACATATTCTGTATTAAAAATAAAGAAAAAAAATGTTATAAACATGCTTGTGGCAGTCACATGCTTGTCTATCTTCATAGAAAATATAAAAAAAAAAATAAAATAAAAAGTTTAAACGAAAACAAAAATTAAGATTTGTGATTCAGAAAAAAAAAAATAAATAAAAAATGTAAATAACTAGCACCAAGTCCAAGAGCCAAACACTACCTATACCAACAGAACATAGCTTAGTTCTTAGATTTGCCACCTCTTGACAACCAAAAAATGTTCACAGCACACAAAAAAAAAAAAAAAAAAAAAGAATAAAAATACAAAAATATATTAAAGTTCTAGGTTCAGTAAAATTCTAATAGAAGGAAAATAGCTGGGAATTACATAATCTTCTGAGATAATTTTATGCTCAACCTGCAGGCAACTAGAGGCTGAAGCTATTAACATCTAGGGTAGCATGCACACTTCACTAAGTGACCACATTCAGTGCCAAGTTTATGTTATAATACACAGGTTTTGCATGACAGATCAAAACGCTGTATTTACAGAACAGATCAAGCAAATAGAATATACAAAAAAAAAAAAAAAAACCCTGTCTGTTTTGCAACAGTTTCTTAGGTGATCATTCCACCTCGATGTGACAGCACTCAGTCTTACAGCAGATGTTACATTAAAAAAAAAAAAAAAAAAAAAAAAAATTAAAGATCTCTTAATTATAAGCCACAACAGGCATTTTGCACGCTTCACAGCAAAGTGATGTTTGTGATAACAGAATTACTCATCTCCCCACTTAAAAAAAAAAAAAAAAAAAAAAACTTGACATCTAAATATTTTTGACATGACACAATCATGCAATCAAGATAGTTTATAGAAAAAGCTCTGTTTTTACTCAATTCTCAAGGGTTAAAAGACATATTGGAAGGCATTTTGTGTTTAGAGAGGAGGGGAAAACATTTGGTTGTTTAGAAAACAAGAAAAAAAAAGAAAAAGGAAAAATAAAAAAATAAAAAAATAAAAAAAGTATCCCAAAATGTTACAAATTTAAATAAAAAAAAAAAAAAAAAACATATGCATAAAAGACCTCAAGAATGTATATTTCTTCTGTGGAAATTCATCTTTTAATTTAAATTGTATTTAGCCTTAAAAAAAAAATAAAAAAATTAAAAAAAAATTTTATATCTTTTGCAGAAGAAAAATAAAAAAAGAAAAGAAATCTAAAAACACGTCTTAATAACAAAAGACAGATCATAACATTTTGCCTTGAAGAGTGTGCCCCCCCCCCCCCCCCAAACACCAAAACAAGCTTGAAGGAATAAAAACATTTTAAAACAAACCTTTTTTGATGACTGTCTGATCATGCATTATTAAACCTTGCTCCTCCAAACTCTGCAAGTAAAAAACAAAAGCGTATTGATTGCATGAACTTTTTTTTTTTTAATATACTAAACACATTATATATATATATATATAAAATTAAACATTTTTTTATAGGCATTCTGAACTGAAATATGCCTAACCAGTCACCAATAAGGGAAATACTGTAATAACAGTTAAATTAAAAACAGTATACAATACTGTATTTTAAATGTATGCCAAATATCACTAAAGTTAAAGGTTTAGGATTTATCTGCTGTTTATATAAAAAATTAACAGCAGATTAAACCTTAACTTTAGTGATATTTGGCATATTTTTTTTTTTTTTTTTTAAACAGTATAATATACTGCATTTTTAATTTAACTGTATTGAGCTAGAGAGATATAGATAGACACACTTCATGGTAAAAAGTTATTTGCAGCTCTTTACAAAAAGTTTTACCAACTACACTTTTATTTTTATTATTGTAGAACCCCTATTCCATCTACAAATTTGAGGCCAGACTACTGAAATTAGTCAAGCCTATTTAATTTTTTTATTCTGTTTTTTGTAATTTTCTACAAATTTTTTTATGATAAATTTGTTAATCAAAAAAAAAAAAAAATAAAAAAAAAAAAAAAGGGGGGGGGGGGAGAGAATCAAGCTGGCTACACATTATACAATTTTCTTGTTCGATTTACCTTTAACCATGTGGTGCGAGGGCCGGCCTCATTGAATACAATTTGTAAGTGTTTAGGTTTGACCTCAAATTATATGATTTTTAGTAAATCTAAAAAAGGAAAATATAATGTACAGCCAGGTTTAAAGGTCGATTCACACAATAAATGGTGTGAATATTCCCTTTAATTAGCTAATCACGTGAAAGGCAAGTTCTTGTTTACTATTTCGTGATTGGATAAGTGAAGAGAATATTGACATTTGTGTGAACGTTTCAAAACTCCTTTAGCCGCCAGGTGTACACACCTTTAATATTGCATAAAAAAATAATTTAAAAAATAAAAAAAACGACCTCCAGAATCTTCTTTATTCTACAGTGAGGTTATAAAAATCAAACTGGGCCTTCAAAACCTTCACAGAAGTTGCCTACGGCTTATGTTGGCAACCAATTTTACTGCTCGCCATAATTGCGGTCAGCTGAGATTATTAAAGCACGAACATTCAAAAATTAAAATACTCAAGTCATGAAGTCAACAAAAAAAAAAAAAACTCAACAAGCGCTCTTCCTGTTGTCCATTTTTTTTTTTTTTTTTTTTTTAAAGGGGTCCTTACCGCAACATCGTCCATCTGCTGGCCAATCTCCGGTAGACCAAGGTTGTCCCCCAGGCTGGACTCCAGTCCATGGCCTCCACCGTGCTGCAGAAGAATGTCTGGTCTCCTTTGGAAGTCTCTACTCAGCCTCCCCGATGAAGGGTCCAAAGAGGGGATGTGGTGGACCAGCCCCGACCTGTTGTGGTGGGAAATCCCTCCGTGTTCTTGGCTCTGGCGGCTGGGCCATCCTTGCTGTTGGCTGGGAGGCGGGTGAGAAGCGTGGATGGCGTTCAAGGAGAAGGGGTCTCCAAGGTGGGAGTAAGGGTCTGCGGACTGGGAGTAGGACAGGGGCTGGTACGGAGGTGGGAAGTAAGGGGGTTGGAAGTCAGAAGACCCCGAGTGAGAGAGCGGGGGAGCGGGACTGTACAGGTGTTGGCTGACTGACGACAGATGGGGTAACCTAGGGTTGCCATTACTGCTTCCGTCGTGCCTGTCCTATAAAAATAAAAAAAATTAAAGAGTGTTACGTTTAACATACTGACGAAAATCCGCTTTAATCTGATTCAGCTCGTTAAAATATAATACAGTACAGCAAATTACCATTTTGATCCCACCAGCTCCCGGATTGTTCAAAGAGGAGGCCTGTTTGATCTGCTAAACCGAATTTACTGAAATCATATGAATTTAATTCTCCTCTCTCCCATGGGACAGAGTTAGGGAAGGCAAGTTAACCAAAAGAGCAACATTTGTCACATGGAAGGCAAGACTGTAGAGCAGGCCGAGGCAACAATCACATTTTTTTTTTTTTTTTTATTTTTTTAAATAAAAAAAATAAATAAAAACCAACAGCGTTGAGACTTTTTTTTGTTTTTGTTTTTTTAAACCTGAACGCTGTTGATTTTTTTTTTTTAAATGTTTTTTAATTTTTATTTTGTTCCCCACTGCTGGTAACTCCTCAATGGAAAACTTGTATCAAGGGGGAAAATAAATAAAAATAAATAAACAGCGTTGAGACTTTTTTTTTTTTTTTTTTTTTTTTTTTTTTTTAAACCTGAACACTTGAGGCCTGGTTCACACCTATGCATTTTCAGGTTTTGCAGAAACACACTACAGTCCATTTAACATGGTTTCCTGTGGATGTCAGGTCATATCTGCATTTTATGGGGCCAGGGACTTTTCTGGTTTTTGGTTCCATAGACTTCAAAAATGGATCAAAAGTGTGTATTGAAAAGACGCAAAAAAAAAAAAAAAAGGCACCTGGAATATGCAACCTGCATAGGTGTAAATCAGGCCTGACAGAGGGAATACAAATAAAAAACAAAAACACACACCTTTGGACCCTGTGAAGAGCTAGTCTACGTGGCAGGGACCCTTTTCATTTACACAATATAGCTCATAATAATAATAATAATAAACACATTAAATAAATATTATTATAATTACTACTACTCACACACTTTAATAATAAATACATTTTTTTACAAAACAACCCATTTATTAATAATGCTATAATACTAGATGGTTTGTTTTGTTAATTGATTTCACAAAATATATAGATAATTGATTTCACAAAAATCAATTTATTTTGTGAAATCAATTAACAAAACAAGCCATCTAGTATTATATTTATTAATAATGCTGATAAATGTTTTTTTTTTGTGAAAAAGAAATAAAAAAAATTGTATTTAAATATATTTTTTATTAATCACACACACACACACACACACACACACTTTTATATTATTATTAAGATGGGTTGCTTAAAAAAAAAAAAAAAAATAAATTGGTATGTATACAAACACACACTTTGTTTCTCCCCTCCCCCCCCCCCCCCATTAACAAAACCCATCTATATAAAATAATTAAAAGAAAAACATTAAAATAAGAAGGAGAGACCACAAACACAACACCCCCCCCCCCCCCTTTTTATTTTTCTCCAACACCACAATGTTTAAAGCAATCTATATACACACACACACATTTCTATGCTTAGCTTGTAAGCCTGCTCTATCATAATAATAATAATAAAAATAATAATAATAATAATAATAATAATTAATAATAATAATAATAATAATAATTGACAAGCTAAAAACTCTAAAAAAAAAAAAAAAAAAATACTGAAAATAAAAAAAATTCTAAATTAAATTAAAAAAGGTTTTGCTAAATTGCTTCAATCACAATGAATGTTGTACATTTCAGACAAGGCATTCCTCTGCTAAGAGAACTTTTTTTTGGGGGGGGTCCCCGCAACCTTAGCCAAAAATGTTTAAAATTGAGCTGATCTGTGGGTTTTAGCAGATTACAACGTTACGGTCATTAAAATAACAAGGCCAGTTAATTTGGGACAAAAAGGCGGCCCAGCGGAGTCCTGTGTGACCGGCTCTCCTTGCTAAATACCTCCTATTGATTTCAAATGACTGAAACTAATCAGCAGGAGCCGAGACAAGCGCACCACGCCGACCGTGACCAATGGGCAGAAATGAACGACTTTGAAAAAAAAAAATTAGACAAAAAATACTACGCAGAATTTTACAGAACAAGTAAACTCATCAAGTATCTGAAGACATGATGTACGAAAACAGATGGAAAACACTCTACAACTATAATCACCAATCAAGTCACCCACACAACCAACAACTAATCTTACATCTGCACAAAAGGCCACAATCTTTTTTTTTTCTCTTTTTAATACTAGCTAGGCAAAATAAATTAAAACATTACATGGCCATCTAATAAGCCCAATTTCCTGTCTTCTAAACAGCCAATACAGTGTAGCACTTTGCCTTTACCAACAAGCAATACATTGTTGCATTTCCTATAGATCCATTTACACAGCAAAGGCCAGAATAATTATTTTAATTTTATTTTTTGGCCTAGCTAGTATTAAAAAAAAAAATTAAATAAAAAAAAAAGTCCCATTACTTGATCATCTAATAAGTCCTTGCATTTAGCAATTTGCTGTTGTCTAAAACAGCTGCCCTTTGCCTTTACCTAATCAAGCCATACATTGTTGCATCTCCTATGGATCCATTTACACAGCAAAAGGCCAGAATAAAATGTTTTTTTTTTAATACTAGCTAGGAATAAATAAATCTAATAGGCCTTTGCATTTAGCGATTTGCTGTTGTCTAAAAGAGACAATACAATGCTGCACTTTGCCTATCAAGCAATACAGTGTAGCACTTTGCCTTTAATGCAAGACTGCACTATACCAACAAGCAATACAGTGCAGCACTTTGCCTTTGGCTAACAAGCAATACAGTGCAGCACTTTGCCTTTGGCTAACGAGCAATACAGTGCAGCACTTTGCCTTTGGCTAACAAGCAATACAGTGCAGCACTTTGCCTTTGGCTAACAAGCCATACAGTGCAGCACTTTGCCTTTGCTACACTGTACTGCTTGTTAGCCACTTTGCCTTTAATGCAAGGCTGCATTTTGCCTTTGCCCATCAAGCAATACAGTGTAGCACTTTGCCTTTACCTAATACAGTGTAGCACTTTGCCTTTGGCTAACAAGCAATACAGTGTAGCACTTCTCTGTTTACCAATACAAAATGTTTGCTTTTAACAAGCAATACAATGTAGCAATTTGCCTTTAATACATTGTTTTGCACTGTGCTGTTAACCAATAAAAGATATGTTGCATCTTCCTAATAAAAAAAATATATAAATTAAATAACAAAAAATTGAAATAAATAAAATGCCATCTCGCTTTTTTTACTCCTAAGCCAATTCCTTTAATCAGGACCTCCATGTTTCCCCATCTAATCATCTCTTCCATGCTGCACTTCATCACTGAAGTTTAAATAGCATTTTTTCCCCCCCACCTGCTGATCTCTACTTGCAGCATGTTATAAACCAGCATAAAAAGTATTATTAATACTCTCAGCTCAGACTATAACAAGCCATTACATTTTACTCCCAGCGTCCTGCATGCATGAAGCCTCTCTGCTCCCTCCATAGGACTTCCATGGGATGCCCCGGACTCCAGCGCCTGCTAGCGGCCAAAAAGAGAGATGACACTCCTGGTCATCTCTGCAGCCGAACATCGCAAGTCAGCGCATAAAAAAAACCCGACTTTGCTTTAAAGAAAGTCAAGACACCATGAAGAGCGATCTGTGAAAAGCTATTTTTTTTTTTTTTTTTTTTTTTTTTTAAATCCCAGTGCAGGTGACATTAAAAAAAAAGCAGCCCAGGGCTGAATGAAGTATTATTAGATCAGGAAAAGCTTGCAGCAAATTCCATAATTAGCAGCAGCTGCAGCAGCATGCAATGTGCAGGGGGACTATGAGAGCAACATGCAAGACACACAAGTAAGCCACACATGCAAGACACACATGCAAGACACACATGTAAACCACACAAGTAAACCACACAAGTAAACCACACATGCAAGACACACACACACACACACACACACGTAAACCACACATGCAAGACACACACAAGTAAACCACACATGCAAGACACACACAAGTAAACCACACATGCAAGACACACACAAGTAAACCACACATGCAAGACACACACAAGTAAACCACACATGCAAGACACACACAAGTAAACCACACATGTAAACCACACATGCAAGACACACATGTAAACCACACATGCAAGACACACATGCAAGACACACATGTAAACCACACATGCAAGACACACACACACACACACACACACAAGACACACACACACACACACACACACACACACACACACAAGTAAACCACACATGTAAACCACACATGCAAGACACACAAGTAAACCATATCCTTCCTAGAAATATTATTGTGCAGCCTATAAGCTGTCTGCAATGGTGCCATATCTGCCCTGTAATGCCTCTCCTCTCCTCTCCTCTCCTCTCCTCTCCTCTCCTCTCCTCCCCTGGCATGCAGCTCTCTCCTCACCTCGCATTCCTCCTCATATTTGACATTATCAGCCAGCTTCCACAGCATGGTGACCCCAGGGAATCCAAGCACAGCACAGGAGAAGAAGCACACTGTATAATCCAAGTGATCTGCACACTCCCAGGACTCAGTTGCACTCAGGCATGGAGGCTGATAGTGAACTGACTTCAATGCTGGCCTGGCCAAGCTATTTCCCCCCCTTGTGTGTGTGTCTGCTATTATCCTGACTCCTCCCCAGGGAAGGGGGCTGGGCTTATCCAGAGAGAGAGAGAGGAGGGGGGCAGAGTCTGCCAATCAGAAGAGGC
>CM053037.1:8436251-8691251 GCA_028564925.1 Lithobates sylvaticus
ACATGTGACACTCACCCGCAACCCGCATGTGAGTACCCCTCCAGTGCGCCCGGCCAGCGCTCCACGGGCGCTGCATAGAAAATGTGTCGCAAGGGGCACCTTTTATGGCGCAAATTAGGTTTGCCGCCGTTCCAATAATTGAACAGGCTTTACGATTTATTTTTACAGAAGAGCACCTGAGTGTTAAAATGGCGTTTTTTTCTTTTTTTAAAACTGTAAAAAAATGTGCCATCGATTCTGCTAACAAAATGTAAAAATGCGACAAACCACTTAATGTGGGGAAATAAATAATACAAAAGCCTTTTTTTTTTTTTGGAAAGACTGAACTTGTTGCACAAGAAGAGGCATTATTTAGTACGTTGTAACTACATGGCTCAGCAAGCCTTCTATATAGAGAACCCACACTGGAGAGACATTAGGACCCTACAATTCCCCGACACCGTGTATAATACCCAATCATTAAATTGATTATTTATGCTAAATACATGACTAATTTCTAGTTAATTCTACTGCAAAACTCAATTATAGAATTTTATATATATATATAATATTATATATATATATATATATATATATATATATATATATATATATATAATATATATATATATATATATATAAAGATTGCAGAATTTAGGCTGTTTTCACACACACACAAAAACTATATATATATTTTAATTCTACTACAAAACACAATTAATATAATATAATATATATATATATATATATATATATATATATATATATATATATATATATATATATATTTTTTTTTTTTTTTTTTTTGTGAAAACAGGCTAAATTCTGCAATATATATATATATATATATATAATTCTATAATTGAGTTTTGCAGTATAATTAACTAGAAATTAGTTAATATATATATAAAGTTAATTCTACTGCAAAACACAATTATATAGTATAATATATATATATAATTGTGTTTTGCAGTAGAATTAACTAGAAATTAGTAATCTATTTAGCATATATATATATATTGCAGAATTTAGGCTTTTTTCGCAAAATTTAGGAATATTCACACTCAAAAAAAAAAAAGATAGATAAATAGATATAGATACATATATCTATATATTTATAGCAACATGGGCGTACCAAACAATTAATAAAAAGAAGGAGGTGAGTGAATTTACAAATTTGAAAGAATAAAATAATGACATGTATATATATATATATATATATATATATATATATATATATATATATATATATATATATACACACTGTACATAATTAAAGAAAAGGAGCAAGTGAATTAAAAAAAAAAAAAACATATACAAATGTGGGGTTTATTTTCTACCTAAAATTAAATTTAAAATGTTTTAGAATTTTAACACAACGAGGCAAAACCAAATCATTAAAATAAAGGTGGTGAGTGACTCTGCAAAAATAAAACAATGCCATAAAATGTGATTTTTAACTTTCTTTTTTTACCTAAAATTACATTCAAACGGCTCAGGAGATTGCAGTAGAATTAACTAGAAATTAGTCATGTATTTAGCATAAATAATCAATTTAATGATTGGGCCCATAACATGGGCAAGCTAAAAATCGTCATTAACAGAAAGGCGGTGAGTGAGTTTCCAAAAATAAAATCATGATATGAAAATGTGATTTTTTTATTTTTATTTTTTAAGCCTAAAATGACATGTAAAGGGCTCAGGGTTTGAATATAACATGTACAACTTTTTAAAGAAAAGTGTCACACGACTGTGCCTAAAATCCAATTTATAGGGCTCGGGATTTAAATGGGCAAACGAAATCATTACAAAAAAATAATAATAATAAGCGACGTTGCAAGGATAAAATAAACATAACAAGGTGATTTTTTTTTTTGTTTAAATTTATATCTAAAATTCAATTTAAAGGTTGTTAACACAGTACGGGCAAACCAAATATTTTTTTAAAAAAGGGGTGAGTGATTATAGTAAATTAAGAGTAAAATAATGACACAAAAAGTAACAAAAAACAAAAAAAAAACTAAAATAAAAATTCGAGCCACGATGTACAGTAAAGAGTAGATTTTTTTTTTTTTTTACGATCAGCTCTATATAGTTAGGTGTGGACGATACAGTTATTTTTTTCAGGATATACATGCCTATGAGCAATAGGTGATCACTCACCAGGTAAGTGGTAACTAATACTCTTGATTATTTATTTTTTTCTTAGCAAGTTGCAAGTAAAAGTTTGAATCCTGAGGATTAAACTGACACCTCACTGCAAACAGAGCGGGTGCCAAGTTTAGTGATCAGGTTGGGCTGCCCTGGGTTTGGGCAGGGAGGGGAAGGAAAATAAATCTACAGGCAGAACAAAATAAATAAAAAAATTCTTAAAGAGAAGCTAAATGATCACTTACCTGCCAGTCTGATCTCCCCAGCAGAGCCATCTGATGGGGGTTCTATGGGGGGATAGTTACACAGCGCCGCTTGTGAGTCTGACTGTTACCTGTGCAGCAGAAGCACCTGGACTAGATCCCCCAGGGCTGTGCGCATGCGTACTGCTGCCTGACACCCAGCCAAAAAAACTTGGCTTTAGAGAGCATCTTCCAGCCCCCTCTGTGCTACACCTCCCCTTTTTATCCAGTTTAATCTGACCCCCATGCTCTGAAGTCTCTCAAAGTGGCTCAGGAGGATCCACAAAGATCACAAAGCACAAAGATTACAGGTTTTATTTTTGGATAGAAGATAGTAAAGGGGGGGGGGGGGTATTGCAATATAATATTCATGTATTATTAAACCTGTTGCTCCTATCACACCATCCTGCACCCCCAACCCATCTCTAATTTACTACAATAGTTACAACTTCACTCCCAATTCCCTCCTATTAGCCATAATAACCATCCTCCTGCTCTTCCTATTATTAATAATCATTATTATTTTATGAATTATTTTATTAAAATTAATTATATACATTGTTATATTATTTTATTAATTAATATATTATTGTATTACACTTATTATATATTTGTTATTAATTATTTATCAATTATTTACTAATTATTTATTATTATTATTCTTAATATTATTATTAATAATAATAATAATAATAAACTTTCTTCTCTTACTCTTCCTTGAAGTGAACCCATCAGTAACTTTACAATTCTGCAAGGATACATTCCTGACATGTCACGAAATACATTGATAGTACCAGTTATATTATTATTATTATTATACACGATTTATATAGCACCAACAGTACTCTTCCTATTATTAATAATCATTATTATTTCATTAATTATTTTATTAAAATGAATTATATACATTGTTATATTATTTTATGAATTGATATATTATTTTATTACACTTATTATATATGTTTTTATTATTTATTTATTTCATTTATTTATTAATTATTCACTATTTTATTATATTTATTTTTTTTATTGTATTATTATTATTTATTAATTATTATAATAATAATAATAATAATAAACTTTCTTCTCTCACTCCTCCTTCCTGACATGTCACGAAATACATCGATAGTATCAGTTTTATAGAAAAATTCACCTTTTATCATAAAAAAAAAATATATATATATATATATATATTAACCAATGTTGAGTCAGTACCTTTGCCTTCATCCATCTCTTTGAAATTATTATATAAATAATTATATTATTTCATTAATTAATGTATTATGTTATTACAATTATTATATAAATGATTATATATTTTTTATTAATTATTTTTAATGTGCTTAATAATAAAGTTTCTCCTTGTACTCCTCTTTAAGGTAAACCCATCAGTAACCTTACAATTCTGCATGGATACATTCCTGACATCGATAGAATTGCACCTTTTATCATTTAAAAAAAACAAAAAAAAAAAAAACACAAAACAAAACAAAAAAAAGAAAACAATCACCAATGTCGAGTCAGTAATTTTGAATTAAACAAGATGATGGCATTAATTTGCCCAAGGATACATTTCTTCAGTCTCCTATACCCCAATGATCACTCAGACTCTACATTATAGCTCTGTAGTAATTTTTGTGCCTCTTTGTAACATTTAATGTCTTAAGGAGATAGAATAATTAAAAAAAAAAAAATGTTAGGTCAAACTTAATAATAATAATAAAGGTGTATTTTTTTTTTTTTTTAATACAAGTAGATATAAAAGAGGGGAAATAAATCTACATGTAGCAATATGATTACATTGTCTCCCTTTGAAGCCAGTTTTGTATGCAACGGGAATTATTGTACTAAAAGAGCAGCGACTGTTCTCTTAGCAAAGTAAATGTTCACTTAGTAAATAAAAGTGAAGTCATGTTGACTTTACCTACATAGAAATAAAAAAGAAATACAAAAAAAAAAAAAAACAGGTTGTCGCCTGCACCTGCTTGTATGGCAGAAGCGAAAACAGCTTCACCCTATTTACTAAATGACCAATAACTTTGCTAAATGAGCAATTTCTACCCATTTCTTCACCACAATGCACTAGCCTGTGGCTTCGAAGATTGGTATGGGGTTCAAAGAGTTGACTTAACAAACAAGAGTGCGAAGCTGGAGTACTGATACTGGTAAGCTCGTCATTAAATGTGAGACAGACTTTGTGACATGAGTGGAATGATCTTCTAGATTGTCAACAGACACAAATGTTTTGGTGAAACCTGCATGGTTATGCACCAAACTGACAACCTGGCGTTGGCCTTCCCATAAGTGTGCAATAGTCGGGAAAATCAATGTTGGACAATCAGTTGGTTGGCCTTCTCTAGGATGAGTAATAGTCATCACCCAGGATAATCCATATTGAACAAGCAATTGGTTGGCCTTCTCTTTAGTGAGCAATAGTCATCATTCTGGGAAAATCTATGTTGGACAATCAGTTGATTGGCCTTCTCTTGGTTGAGCAATAGCTATAAACTTGGAAATTAATGTTGGAAAACCAGCTGGTTGGCCTTCTATTGGGTGAGCAATAGCCATCATCTGGGAAAGTTCATGTTGGACAATAAGTTGGTTGGCCTACTCTCAGATGAGACACAGCCATCATCCAGGATAATCCATATTGAACAACCAATTGGTTGGCCTTCTCTTAAGTAAGCAATAGTCATCATTCTGGGAAAATCCATGTTGGACAATCAGTTGATTGGCCTTATCTTGGGTGAGCAATAGCCATCATCTGGGAAAGTTTATGTTGGACATTCAGTTGGTTGGCATTCTCTCGGCTGAGCAACAGCCAACAAACTGGAAAATCCATGTTGGAAAAAACAGTTGATGGGCCTTCTCTTAGATGGGGAACAGCCATCACCCAGGATAATCCATATTGGACAATCAATTGGTTGGCCTTCTCGTAAGTGAGCAATAGTCATCATTCGGGAAAATCCATGTTGGACAATCAGTTGATTGGCCTTATCTTGGGTGAGCAATAGCCATCATCTGGCACAATTCATGTTGGACAATCAGTTGATTGGCCTTCTCTTGGGTGAGCAACAGCCATCAAAATGGAAAATCCATGTTGGAAAACCAATTGGTTGGCCTTCTCTTAGTTGAGCAACAGCCATCATCCAGGATAATCCATATTGGACAGTCAGTTGGTTGGCCTTCTCTTAAGTGAGCAACAGTCATCATTCAGGAAAATCCATGTTGGACAATCAGTCGATTGGCCTTATCTTGGGTGAGCAACAGCCATCATCTGGGAAAGTTTATGTTGGACATTCAGTTGGTTTGCATTCTCTCGGCTGAGCAACAGCCATCAAACTGGAAAATCCATGTTGGAAAACCAGTTGATGGGCCTTCTCTTGGGTGAGCAACAGCCATCACCCAGGATAATCCATATTGGACGATCAACTGGTTGGCCTTCTCGTAAGTGAGCAATAGTCATCATTTGGGAAAATTCATGTTGGACAATCAGTTGATTGACCTTCGCTTGGGTGAGCAACAGCCATCAAACTGGAAAATCCATGTTGGAAAACCAGTTGGTTGGCCTTGTCTTGGTTGAGCAACAGCCATCATCCAGGATAATCCATATTGGACAGTCAGTTGGTTGGCCTGCTCTTAAGTGAGCAAAAGTCATCATTCAGGAAAATCCATGTCGGACAATCAGTTGCTTTGCCTTATCTTGGGTGAGCAATAGCCATCATCTTGGAAAATTCATGCTGGACAATCAGTTGGTTGGCCTTCTCTCAGATGAGCAACAGCCATCAAACTGGAAAATCCATGTCGGAAAACCAGCTGAGCAATAGCCATCATCCAGGAAAGCTTATAATGGACAATGGGTTGTTCTTTTGAAGGGGTGCTTGCAGAGGTTACCACTATAGTCTAATGTTATAGGATTATATCCTAATCTAAGTGTCAACAGCTGTCCTCTATGCTCCAGTGCAGAGGTAGGCAACCTCGGCCCTCCAGCTGTTTTGAAACTACAAGTCCCATGAGACACTGCAAGACCCTGACAATCACAATCTTGACTCCTAGAGGCAGAAGCATGATGGGATTTGTAGTTTCACCACAGCTGGAGTGCCGAGGTTGCCTACCCCTGCTCCAGTGCATTCACATTTTATTAAAGGGTTGATAAATATTGCATGCAATGTGCAAGTCTCGACACCAGTCCATAAACAAGCAACGACTGCCACCAGATTTGGTCAGCAGAAGGCATCGCCCTGGCCAACAGATCTCAGATGGAAAAGAAGGAGCGGGCTAAGACTTCCACTATGAATAAGCCTCCACATTCCCTTCTCTTCCTTACACTGTAAGCATAAATATGAATGCTTAGGCCACCTAAGCCTTGATAATTACACCTGTAACTAGCCTCCTTTGTCAAGAGTCGCATCTTCATCACTTGTCTGGCCACCTTCTAATGTCTATGGGCAGGATTGTTGGAATTGTACACAGTCAGAGATTACATAAAGGTTTCCAGTCGTCCCAACCATGGAATATCTAGAATCAAAGCCAACCGGGCTTTCTAAGACGTCCGAGAACCATCAGCAAGGTGACTTTGACTCGCCAGTATCGTAGAAGAATTCTTGCATGCATAGGTCACTTTTTATGACCCTTTATGGCTTTTGCGCCTTTCAACCAGTTTCAGAAGACACCTATCTGGCAAAGCACTTTTAACGGATGATAAAGAGGGATCTTTGTCAAGTCATTAATAGCTGTTGGTTTTTCTCAAAGTTGTTTCATTAGCATTTTGTACAATGTGTGAATGTCCTCGAGTAGTAGGCTAAAATAAACTTGATCCTCATTAGCCCCTGGAGGCCTTCAATTGCAAATGTTGAGTAAGTAGAAGCTACTGTGCTGGGCCCCCCTGGAGAGGACTCAAAGAGGGACTGCCTTTTCAGCAGCTCATAATGAGCCCATGTCCGGGGTGTTAATCTCATTTAACCCCTGCAATTCCCAGCATCATCGGGGACGGTGTAATAGCCCTCGGGGACGTTCTCTGTCATTGGCCCCTTTGTGTCCTGCTGAGTTTAAAGTGTAGGCCTCACACAGCCCATTGTGACATCCGTCTTCCGGTACAAAGGTATGGGGGGGGGATCTCTAGTAGAGCAGTTAGACCTGTCTGATGTGGTGATGGTTGCCCTGTCCTGTTTAGTTATGGTAGGATCAGTCCACCCAAGTTATACCTTTGGTCAGGTATTATTTTGTATGCTGCTTGCGTCACTTATTTTCTGTGGAATGATAATGTTCAGAGTAGATTTTTTTTTAGCCCATCCAGTTTGGTAATTCCACCAGACGATGGCTAGCACCCATAGACATGAAGATCATAAGCAAAACCAGCAACATATTTGGTCACAGCCAATTCATGTCTGTGAATGCTGCAAAAGTCAGGGTTTCTGCTTAGTGTATAGACATGCATGCTCAGTCTGAACCTTACACATATATGTCATGATTGTATAGACCAGGGGTCTCCAAACTCGGGCGGGGTTGACTGTTCTTCAAACTTTAGGGGGGGGCCGGAGTGGCCAGTGGGAATAGAAAATGCCCCAGCATCAGCGGGAGTCAGGGGCGGACTGACCTTTTCGGCCACTCGGGCACTTCCCGAGGGCCCCGGGCCACTAGGGGGCCCGATCAGGATTGCCAGCCTCAGTAAAACCAGGGACAGTATGTAAAAATATGTGTTTTTTTTACATCTGTTTCTAAAATGTCCCTTACCGACATCCTTATGGTCTAAAAATCCATAGATTATAGCTGCCCCACCTCTCCAGTACCTTCGTAGCCAATAGAAACATGTCTGTGTATACTGTGTGTACATGTATGTGTATACTGTGTGATTGTATACTTTGTGTGTGTATACTGTGTGGCCCCATAATATATGATTGCCTGGGGGCCCCATGAGTTGTCAGTCCACCCCTGGCGGGAGTAAAAAAAATTACATAGTGCCCGTAGTCAGTAGAAGGAGGAATAGTGCCCCATCATTGGTTTTAATAGGAGGAGTAGCGACTACCGTATATACTCGAGTAGAAGCCGACCCGAATATAAGCCAAGGCACCTAATTTTACCACAAAAAACTGGTGGGAAAACTTATTGACTCGAGTATAAGCCTAGGGTGAGATATGCGCAGCTACTGTAAGTGGAAAAAAAAAAAAGGGTCAACAATGCCCATTTGCAGCCTCACTGTGCCCATTTGCACCCTCACTGTGCCCATTTGCAGCCTCACTGTGCCCATTTGCAGCCATAGGTCCCCCGAAATTCAAACTTGGTAGTTAATGGTTCCTAGATGCCCCCTAGCTGCAGCCACACTTTGGGGTCTCTGGACCCAAAGGGTCCCAAACTAACAATGCTGCAGGTGGACACAGTTGACCAAATTTGGGGCCCCGTATTCCCCGTATGCCTCACTGTGCCTATTTGCAGCCATAGGTTCCCCCGAACTTCAAACTTGGTAGTTAAGGGGTTCCTAGGAACCACAAATCCGGTGTGCAAACCCAGTGGAACTAGCACTACAACATATCCAAAGATGGGGTTCCTATCACCAAGTGGCCCCGAGATACGGGGCCCCAAAGTCGGTTCGGAAAATGTCAAGCACTTTTCTGCAGCAGAGAATGACATTTTCCGAACCGACTTTGGGGCCTCGTATCTCGGGGCCACTTGGTGATAGGAACCCCACCTTTGGATATGTTGTAGTGCTAGTTCCACTGGGTTTGCACACCAAATTTGGTTCCTAGCACCAAGTAGTCCCAAGATATGGGGCCCCAAATTCGGGTCTGAAAATGTCATTCTCAGCTGCAGAAAATGCTTGACTCAAGTATAAGCTGAGGGGGGCATTTTCAGCACAAAAAAATGTGCTGAAAAACTCGGCTTATACTCGAGTATATCCGGTAATTGTTTATATCAGTGTGAGGAATTATGCCCTATTGCTGGTGTCAGTGGGAGGGATAGGGCCCTATCATTGGTGTCCGTTGGAGGAATAGAGCCCCATCATTGGTGTCAGTGGGAGAGATAGTGCCCCATCATTGATGTCAGTAGGAGGAATAGTGCCACATAATTGGTGTCAGTGGGAGGAATAGTGCCCCAAGGGCCATACTAAGACAAGCAAAGGGTCACAAATGGCCCATAGGCCGCAGTTTGAAGACCACTGGTATAGACAGAAGGTTCATGTCTAGGCTAGCCTTACCTGCCTGTCTCTAGGTGTTCATGCACACAATAATTATTAACAATAGCTATTTTTGACCACCTCTATAGTGCTTTCTAAACACTGCTTACCAAGACTGCTTATACAACATGAGTTTTTACTAACTGCTACCTGACAGGAAGTCCGGTTTGCAAGTATTGCTACTGAATACTGAGCCACATAAGGTATGACCCATGTACGTTCACATACTGATAGGTAAAATCTTAGCATTATCAATGGTTAAAGTGCACCTAGAACTGATATTTCACTGTTTGGTAGATGCTGGGGAGTTAACCCACCATCCCCCCAAAAGTCTCTTCTGTTTCTCAGGGATTCTATTAGTGAGTTTGCAGGTCTACAACCTGCTGTGCCCATTATGAGAGACCTCCACCATCCCAGCACTGAATTCCAAAGTCTGCACACCTGCTGTGCCCATTATGAGGGTTCCCACCCCCCCTGTGCTGAGTTCCCGGGTCTGTACACCCGCTGTGCCCATTATGAGGGGTTCCCACCCCCCCTGTGCTGAGTTCCCGGGTCTGTACACCCGCTGTGCCCATTATGAGGGGTTCCCACCATCCCTGTACTGAGTTCCCAGGTCTGTACACCCGCTGTGCCCATTATGAGGGGTTCCCACCATCCCTGAGCTGAGTTTCCAGATCTGTACACCCACTGTGCCCATTATGAGGGGTTCCCACCATCCCTGTACTGAGTTCCCGGGTCTGTACACCTGCTGTGCCCATTATGAGGGGTTCCCACCATCCCTGAGCTGAGTTTCCAGATCTGTACACCCGCTGTGCCCATTATGAGGGGTTCCCACCATCCCTGTACTGAGTCCCCGGGTCTGTACACCTGCTGTGCCCATTATGAGGGGTTCCCACCATCCCTGTGCTGAGTTCCGGGGTCTGTACACCTGCTGTGCCCATTATGAGGGGTTCCCACCATCCCTGTGCTGAGTTATTGGGTCTGTACAACTTAGGGTTGCCACCTCATCCCTTTAAAACCAAACACATATCAATTACATGGGTTCTGTGGCTGAATAAGGTGGTAATTTAACTCACTTGGTGCCTTATTTGCATTAAATTAGCCTCAGAACCCGTGTAATTCATATGTGTTCGGGATTAAAGGGATGAGGTGGCAACCTTAGTACAACTGCTGTGCCAATTATGAGGGGTTCCTACTAACCCTGCGCTGAATTTCCAGGTCTGTACATCTGCTGTGCCCATTATGAAGGGTTCCCACCATCCCTGTGCTGAGTTCCCGGGTCTGTACACCCGCTGTGCCCATTATGATGGGTTCCCACCATCCCTGTGCTGAGTTCCCGGGTCTGTACACCTGCTGTGCCCATTATAAGCAGCTCCCACCATCCCTGCTGACTTTTTAATCATTTTTTTTTATTATGAGGAAGTAACAGGAGGAGCTGGGACACACAAAAGTGGGTGAAAACACTCCAAACTCCCAGGTGGCAATTAAAAGAGTCAGGAATTATGGCTGTTCCGTCTCCCAGACATAGAAGCAAGGTGCTGGGGCCCACCTATAATAAGAGGTCAGTTTTGGGTGGACTGATTGGTTGGATATGAGAATTTGCTGGGACCAGTGGAATGGTGACCAGGAGGGTCTCACTAATGTGGATTTTATCCACTTAGCCTGGTTTAACATTACACTTTTTTTTAATATCTTATATATGTATTTTTTATACTGTTTTTTTATTTTTTTCCCACATCTTTAGTCAATAAAGAGTATCCCGTAAATGCCAAACCTTCCATAGGGATCAATAGCTAACGTGGTACAATACTCTGCTACTGTTGACAGCCCTTTGAAAGAAAACTTTAAGAGCGGAGCTGTGTAGAGGAGTAGCCCCAGGCCCTGGTTCTGTGTTGGGGAGCATCGCACAGATGGTGCTAATACGACGGCCCCTATGTTTAAAATAATGCAACAGCCCGCCACCTTTTATCACAATAACCTTATACATTTTTAATGAAGTCTCCACCTGTCAACACATTGTAAAAAATAAAACCTCACAGAGCGTGCCGTTATAAACTCTCGCTGCCGAAGAGACGGACGTCCTCCACTCCTTTCATGTCCTACAAAACATTTCTGGCCCTACTTAAGGGATCGCTACATTTTACCTAACAAAAAGAAACATCACAATTTTCATGTAGCAACCTTAGAAAATGTATTCCGAAATAGTTCTGAAATGTTGCACATTGTAACATATCCATTAAATTCGGCATCCTAAGGCACTGAGGATATAACACCAAATCGTAAAAAAAATAAAAATAATAATAATAAGTAAAAAAATAACAAAAATGAAAAAAAGCTTCTGACACCAGTGGCGGAACTACCAGGGTCACATAGGTCACACCTGCGACCAGGCCCTGGCGTTCTGCCACCGTGGAGGACTTCAGGACAGCAGGAAGGAGGCCCTCTTGGAGACCATAATAAAGGGTCCCACGATGGGAGTAAAGGGCCCTAGGATCAGTAAGAAGGGGGCCCTCTTGGAGACCATAATAAAGGGTCCCACGATGGGAGTAAAGGGCCCTAGGATCAGTAAGAAGGGGGCCCTCTTGGAGACCATAATAAAGGGTCCCACGGAGGGAGTAAAGGGCCCTAGGATCAGTGAGAAGGGGACCCTCTTGGAGACCATAATAAAGGGTCCCACGATAGGAGTAAAGGGCCCTAGGATCAGTAAGAAGGGGGCCCTCTTGGAGACCATAATAAAGGGTCCCACGATGGGAGTAAAGGGCCCTAGGATCAGTGAGAAGGGGGCCCTCTTGGAGACCATAATAAAGGGTCCCACAATGGGAGTAAAGGGCCTAGGATCAGTGAGAAGGGGACCCTCTTGGAGACCATAATAAAGAGTCCCACGATGGGAGTAAAGGGCCCTAGGATCAGTAAGAAGTGGGCCCTCTTGGAGACCATAATAAAGGGTCCCACGATGGGAGTAAAGGGCCTAGGATCAGTGAGAAGGGGACCCTCTTGGAAACCATAATAAAGGGTCCCACGATGGGAGTAAAGGGCCCTAGGATCAGTAAGAAGGGGGCCCTCTTGGAGACCATAATAAAGGGTCCTACGATGGGAGTAAAGGGCCTAGGATCAGTGAGAAGGGGACCCTCTTGGAGACCATAATAAAGGGTCCCACAATGGGAGTAAAGGGCCCTGGGATCAGTGAGAAGGGCACCGGGCGGGGGTATGGTTTCTTGCACCAGGGCCCTGAAGATTCTAATTACGCCCCTGGCTCACTTCCAGACTGCCCACTGTATATGCTGTATATACATCATTATACATCTTTGACCATTATATACCGTTGTTATGGCAGCAGCTAGCTGCCATAACCCTGGTATTTTTTTATACAGTGGGCGATTTGGCGTCCGATAAAAGTGGTCCCGGCAGCAGATTCACCACGGGATCACTTTTTTAGGCAGCGGGAGAGGTGCCCCCACCCCACTCCCACAGCTCCCTGGTTCTTTCCCCGCTTACCGGAGCCGTCGGTAAAGCGGAAAACGATGGACTCCCCTGGAGCAGGGCTGGTGCTACCACTAAGCAAACTAGGCAGCTGCCTAGGGAGCACTCTCTGCAGCAAGAAATTAAGTCTCAGCATCAGTAGGCAGGCACCGCTGCATTCACACATAGTGTCAGAGGTGCAGCGGTGACGGAGGACACAAAAGTCCGACGGACCTAGAAATAAAACATGTTTCAAATCTTTCCGACGGACTCGAGTCCGGTCGAAAAATCCGGTCGTCTGTGTGCTGGTCCGACGGATGAAAACCGAGGCTAAAGCAGCTATTGGCTACTGGCTATGAACTTCCTTATTCTAGTCCGGTCGTACGTCATCACGTTCAAATCCATCTGACTTTTGGAGTGATCGTGTGTGGGTCCGGCAGACCTCCGCTGCAAAGTCTGTGGGAAAGACTGTCAGACCAAGTCCGTCGAAAAGTCCGATCGTGTCATAAGTGTAGCAATATGTTGCTAAATGTTGTACCTGTCAGGGCTGGGCTCAGCCCTTCCTTCTCAAAGCTGGCCTCTCAGCTGTCGGCTAATTGCCAGCTCCCATCTCTCTCCACAGTTACTCAGCTGTTGATGATATCCTGCTCGTCAGTCCTGCCTACTTAAGCTGCCCATTCCAGAGGGTCTCTGTATTCACCTTGGTCAACATCACAAGAAACATCCCCTGCGTTCCTGTTTAAAGACTTGCTTTGCTGACACCCCTTCTGGCTCCAGATCCTGCTTGCTGTTCCACTACATTGATCCCTGACTTCTGGCTTGGCTGACTATCCGTTCCTGAACTCTGGCTTTGTTTTGACTACGTTTGTTTTTTTTTTTTACTTTTATTATTAAACAAGTGTGATTTAACTGTACTTCTGTCTCGGTCTGATTTCATGGTTTCTTACAGTACCTTCATTAAATTAAACCATATTGCTACACTTAGAGGCGCCTCTCTTCTCTTTTATACTCAGTTGTGACAAGGCGCTACTTGTATATCAAGACATCGCTTGTATATCAAGTCAGAATGTATTTAAAAATGTAGCTTGTCTTGCAAAACGCTTTCAAACGAAGTTACTCTCAAACCAAGGTTTTACTGTAGAGGCAAAGTAACTGCTTAGTAAATAAAATGAAGCGGTGTTTACTTGGAATAAGCGATCATGTGCTGGGAAATGAAAAGAATAACGATATTAAGAGCACATGATTGTTTGACTGATCACAGCTCCACCTTATTTACAAATCTCATTGAACATTCACTTTCCTGAGTGTTCAGCCTCCACTCTTTTCTCTAGCACACATGTCCTTTCTCTTTCAGGAAAAAATGCATCATTGCATTAAATTTCATTTCCAACAGAAATCCTGTTGGCTAGATCAGCCTTTTTCAATTGGGGTGCCTTCAGGTATCTTCATGGCAAAATTCCTAAAAAGTGCCCAAAAATTGTATATAAGCCAGCGGGTGGAACAAGCCTGCATGTTTTCATTGTGCACCATTACAACCTTCTATCCGGCGGCCCGTCCATAAGGGGCGCCCCCCTATCCAATGAGTCTGGCCCCCTAATCTACATGCAGGGCCCTGGACACATGGATACCAATGTTTTTTTTTTTTTTTTTGAAGCACATGATTGGAGCCTGAGGTTCTAAAAGGCTTCAAAAAAGGGTGGGCTTGGGGCGCAGAGCACTGCGCCCCAAGCACACCCACTTGTGTGACAATAGCAAATAAATATTTGCTATTGTCTTTCCTTTTCTCCTCCTGGCCAATCAGGAAGCAGGTCCTGAGACCCATCTCCTGATTGGCCCGAAAGGAGAGGCGATCCAATAGGCCGCCTAGGGAGCTTGTGCTGGGAGGGGGAATTTGGAATGGGGGGGGGGTTTGTGCTGGGAAGGGGTAATTATTTTTTTGTGGGATGGGGATTGCACTGGGAGCATATTTTGAATGAGAGGATTTGAGCTAAGCATACAGATTAGTGCTCAATTTTTTGGGGGAGAGGGGATTTTTATTGACACATAATGCTCATACACCTTGGAGGGGGGAGGGCACAATTCGGCATGCTCGCCCTGGGCTCTAGATGACCTTGTCCCGGCACTGTCTATGGATCGCAGTTAGTTTTGCACTCTTTTGACCCGTTTTCAGCAGAGAGCGGGCTGAAGTCACGGATATCAGTCCCAACACTGCGTCAACCCGGCCACAGAGTCGGGATTGGCCCAGGTGCCTGGACTGACACTCGGCTCAGCCTCTCAGCGAGCCACTGAGAGCCTGAGCCAGCTGCTCCTTCCCCCTCCACAGTTCAACGCTCCAATGAGTGAAGAGGGAGCAGAGCAGAGTGTTTGAGGCATTGGTAGAGGTAAGTATGATTCCTAACAAAAAAAAGAAAAAAAGAAAAAAGAAAAAACCTTTACTTCCCTTTTAAAGCAACCCTGCTGCTAAAATACGATTGGCCGGAAAAGAAGGTGATTAAAGTTGGCATTTACAATAAAATGTCAATTATTAAATTATGCAATTAAATTATATTAATATTCATTTATTACTATTATTGTTAGTATTATCACTAATAATATATTATTAAATAATAATAATAATACTTACTATTATTATTATTTTAATAATATAAATAAAATAAATATAGCAAATAAAATAAAATGAAAGCTGACACTTCGTGCTTATTATTACACATACCAGCACAGTTTTAAAGTCGCGCAACTTTGAAGCCGACATTCCTGCATGACTTCATCGCAGCTTGAATATGACTTATTTTTTATTTTTTCAAATAACACTTTTTTTTGATTTTTATCAAGAAAAACAAAGGAAAAATACATTCAAGTATATAAACGCAATGTTCATAAAAAGCACTCGGTTTTTTTTCCGGATCATTCGTTATGATCACAATTCGTAAATTCAAAAATTAGTAAATTAAAAAATTCATAAATTTGTACATTCGAAAATTAAAAAAAATCAGAAAATAAGAAAGAAAATCCGAAAAGAATAACTAACTAACTAATAATAACTATTAAATTATAGGTATTGAAATTTCCATTAAAATTTGGCTGTTAGTGAACATAACGAATACCAATTTATCCGAAGTTACGAATTATCCGAAATAACGAATGCCGTATCGAAACAAATGGAACGGACATTAATAATAATAAATAATAATAAAAAGTTTTTTTATTATTATTATTTATTATTATTAATTAGTTATGTTCCATTCGTTTAGATATGACATTCTTTTTTTCAGATAATTTGTATCTTCGGTTTAATTCGTATTCGTTACGTTCACTAACAGCCAAAATTTGAAAGGAAATTCCAATACCTATAATTTAATAGTTAGTAATAGTTAAGTTAATATTAGTTAGTTATTATTTCTGATTTCTTGGGGATTTTAGAATTTTTCAAATTTACGAATTTACGAAATTAAAAATTATCGAATACTAAAATTTACGAATATTCTCTCCTCCTTCCCGCCTCCCCCCCCCTTGGGTGATAGAGACCTAACATGCTTATGTATGATCTACCTTCTAATGAACAATGTGACACCTACTGATGCGATACATGATACATTCCTTGTATGTACCACCTGCAATATCTGAAACGTGGATAATCTGTTTTTTTCTTTTTTTTTCCTAACCAATGTAGAAGATCTGTCAATGCCTTGTACTCACTTCTTATTTTCGAAATAAAAAATGTTTTACTGTTAAAAAAAAAAAAAAATTTACGAATATTCGGAAAAATTAGTTAAACGGGTTTTCGTTAATTCGCATATTAGATTTTCTCTGAAGTTTGTTAAAAATGTTACTCTGAAAATCCTTTAAATCTACTAGAGGATCCACAGTAGATGGAGCTTCATAACCAACAGCATCCATTGAACAAGGGTCAGCTGGTATCTTGATGCCAGAATGAATCATGAAACCCCCTTAATTTCACCCACTCCATTGACTCCAATGCACTTCCCCAGATTTTTTTCTAAAACTCCTCGAAAAATCCCAAATTCTCTACTGGCTATAACTAGTACCCACTTTAAATCTACTAGAGCAGTGATGGCGAACCTATGGCACGCGTGCCACAGCTGGCACGCAGAGCCATCTCTGTTGGCACACGAGAGGGTCCAGGACAGAGCTAGAGGTCTCTATCTCCTCTCAGCCCCCCTCCCTCTCTTTCAGCCCCCCTCTTTTTCCGTCCCCCCCTCTTTGTGTCCCCCTCTGTTTCCCCCCTCTCTCAGCTCACCCCTCTCTCAGCATCTCTCTTGCACCCCTCTCTCTCTGTCCCTTTTCTCTCTCTCTCTGTCCCCCTTCTCTTTCTTTGTTCCCCCTCTCTCACACCCCTCTCTCTCTGTCTCCCATCTCTCGTTCTCTCTGTCCTCCCTCCCTCTCAGCTCACCTCTCTCTCAGCATTTCTCTCACACCCCTCTCTCTCAGCATATCTCTCACACCCCTCTCTCTCTCTCTCCCTCTCCCTCTCTCCCCTCTCCCTCTCTCTCAGCCCCCCTCCCTCTCTCTCAGCCCCTCTCCCTCTCTCTCAGCCCCTCTCCCTCTCTCTGTTCCCCCTCTCTCTCAGCATATCTCTCACACCCCTCTCTCTGTTCCCTCTCTCTTTCAGCATATCTCTCACACCCCTCTCTCTCTCTGTCCCCCCTCTCTCTCTCAGCATCTCTCTCACACCCCTCACTCTCGCTGTCCCCTCTCTCTCTCTCACACACCCCTCTCTCTCTCTCTTGCACACCCCCCCCCCACTCTCTTTCGCTCAGCCCCCCTCTCTCGCGAATTGCTGTGTTGGCACTTTGCAACACAAAACCAATGTATTTGTTTCAGTTTGGGCACTCAGGCTCAAAAAGGTTTGCCATCACTGTACTAGAGGATCAAAGGTAGATGGAGCTTTATCATGAATATCATCTATTGACCAAGAGTCAACCTGTATTCTGATGCCAGAGTGACTCCAGAGTGACTCCAATGCATTTCCCCAAAATAAGGAAAACGCCCAAATCTTCAGCTTTTCTATAAAATTTCTACATTTACACATCTATTTTCCACATCACATTTACTAGAGGATCCAAGGTAGATGGAGCTTCATAATGAAGAGCATCCACTGACCAAAAGTCAGCCGGTATCCTGCTGCCAGAGTGAATCATTAAACCTCCTTAATTTCACCCATCCCTTTGCCTCCAATGCACTTCTCTTCAGATTTTCTCAAAAAATGTAAATTTCTTTACTGGCATGATTGGCACCCACTTTAAATCAACTAGATGATTCATGGCAGATGGAGCCTCATAATGAACTGCATCCATTGACCAAGAGTCAACCCGCAGTCTGATGTGAATCATGAAACCCCCCCTTAATTTCACATTGATTTCAATACATCTCTCCAAAATTAGGAAACTTAGACAAAACCTGCTGATTTTCTCAGAAATGTCTAGAGAACTCTCAATTTCTCTAGTAGACATGTGCACAATAGAACAATTTGTTTAGTTTAGTTTTGTTTCTGTTCGTTTCCGTTGATTCGTAACGATTCGTAATTTCGTAAGTCGTCGGTGTTCGTATTTTCATAAGAGTTATTTTTTCGTTGATTCGTATTTCCGTCAGTCTAATTTTCGTTTATTCGAAAGTCGTATTTTCGTTATATTTCGTATTCGGACGCATTTGTATTTTCGGAAGAGCTATATTTTCGTTGATTTGAAGTGATTCGTATTTCCGTTAATCTAATTTCCGTTGATTCGAAATTCGTATTTTCGTAGATTTAATTAAATTCGTACTTTCGTGAGATTGATTTATTCGTACTTTCGTAACATTGTTTTCGTAGATTCGTAATCGGAGCATAATTCATAATTTTACGTAATGTGTATGCTATTTACATGTTTAAGAAACAAAGAATTTCTCTCTCACAAGTCAGAACTTAACTCAAAAATCCACCAAAACACAGAGCCTCCGACCCAACCACACCCTATCTGGACTCTGGATGGAATATTTCAGAATCAGAACTAACATTCGTTCTTTCGAATTCTCGATCAGCAGAATTTTCGTTATTTCGTTTTTTTGTTGTTTTGATTTCCTTTTTCCGAATATTCGTAATTTAGATTTTTCGTTCATTTTGATTTTCGTTATTTTTGAATCTTTGTTCGGTATTTTCGTTGTTTCTGTTTTCGTTTTTCGGGATTTTCATTCTTTCGTAGTTTCGTTGTTTCTGATTTAATTATTTCCTATTTTCTTCATATTCGTTCTTTTCGATAAACCAGTTAGTTAGTAAACCATTCGTTCATTCGTACGATTACGAATGAACGAATATAACGAATTTGAACGGAAAACTAATTCGTAACTAAACGAATTGCACATGTCTATTCTCTAGTGGTCATAACTAGCACCCACTTCATATCTAGTAGAGTAACCAAGATAGACAGAGCTTTTTAACAAAGAGCATCCATTGACCAAGAAGTCAGCTGGTATCCTGCCGCCAGAGTGAATCATGAAACCCCCTTGATTTCACCCATCCCTTTGACTCCAATGGACTTCTCTTCAGATTCTCTCAGAAATTTCTTGAAATATTAAAATTTTCTCTACTGGCATTATTAGCACCCACTTTAAATCTACTAGTGGATTGAAGGTAGATGGAGCCTCATAACGAATTGCATCCATTGTCCGAGAGTCAACCCATATTCTGATGTCAGAGTAAATCATGAAACCCCCTTAATTTCACATTGACTCCAATGCATTTCTCCAAAACAGGGAAACTTAGTCAAAATCTTACCATTTTCTCTTAAATTTCTGGAAAACTCTCAATTTTTCCTGTGACCATAACTAGCATCCACTTCAGATTTACTAGAGGATCCAAGGTAGATGAAGCTTCATAACAAACAGCATCCATTGACCAAGAGTCAGCTGGAATCCTGATGCCAGCATCAATCATGAAACTCCCCTAATTTCACCCACTCCATTGACTCCAATGCACTTTTTCCAAGCCAAATTTGCCTTAGCCATACCTTCTGATTTTCTCTGAAATTTCTCAAAAAATCTCAAACTCTCTACTGGCTTTAACTAGCACCCACTTTAAATCTACTAAGGGAACAATGGTAGATGGAGCTTTATTATGAATATCATCTATTCATGATAGACGGTCGAAGAATGGAAAACACAAATAAAAGAAACCATAATAAAGGAGGAATTTACTTACCGTATATACTCGAGTATAAGCCGAGATTTTCAGCCCTTTTTTTAGGGCTGAAAGTCCCCTTCTCGGCTTATACTCGAGTCAGTGCCGTCTGCCTACATGAACAGCTTGTCATGTAGACAGACGGCAGTGTTCAAAAGCCGCGCCGCCTCCTCCCGCCCGTCCGTGATAGGCGGACACTAATTTTCCCAGCAGTACAGTGTTCCGCCTATCACGGACGTCCTGTCATTCTCATCTCATGGACGAGGATGAGAGGATGTCCGTGATAGGCAGAACACTGCACACTGACTGCTGGGAAAACCGAGTGTTCCTCCTATCACGGACGAGGAGGAGGCGCGGCTTTCAAACATGTAATGGCGCCTGGCGCCTCAGCGTGTACGCTGATCGCCAGGATCAGCAATGGGGGGGAAACCAGACAGCGGACACCGGACACGGGACATCGGGGCAGCAGGACAGCGGAACAGCGGACAGCCAGCGACAGCCAGCGATCTGACACAGATCGGCGGGAGACAGATCGATCGGCACAGGTAGGCTGCACTGGGGACACGGGGGTTTGTATAGGACACAGGGGACATGCAGATGGGCATTTGCTGACACTCTTTTCCTCTTACAGTAGCTGCTCCATTTCCCCCCCCCTCGGCTAATACACGGGTCAATAACTTTTCCCATTTTTTTTTGTGGTAAATCAGGGGCCTCGGCTTATATTCGGGACGGCCTATACTCGAGTATATACGATATATACATAGAGGGTGCCAAGATAAATTTGATGCTATTTGGAAAGGTTGGGTAGAGGCTTGGGACCACGAAAATCCAAGTTGAACCATACTGGGAAAGGATGTGAGGGGGGAGAGAGTCACAGTAAAGAGGATAATTTAATTTAGGTTGGCTTTTTCTTTTTTGGTGGTGGTTAAATTTAAGAAGGAAGCTAATGTATCTGGACAAAATGTATGTAATATATGTATAAATGTATAAGCTGTATTGCTATAAAAAGAATAAAAAAAGTACTGAATCTAAAAAAAAAAAAAAAGAGTCAACCCATATTCTGATGTCAGAGTAAATCATGAAACCCCCTTAATTTCACATTGGCTCCAATGCAGTTCTCCAAAATAGGGAAACTTAGCCATAATCCTTTTGATTTTCTCAGAAATTTCTAGAAAACTCTCAATTTCCCTAGTAGCCGTAACTAGCACCCACTTCAGATCTACTAGAGGATTCAAGGTAGGCAGAGCTTCATAATAAAGAGCATCCATTGACCAAGAAGTCAGTGGGTACCCTGATGCCAGAGCAGATCATGAAACCCTCCTTAAATTCACCAATCGATTTGACTCCAATGCAAAAAAATTACATTTCGCTGGCATTATTAGCACCACTTTAAATCTTCTAGAGAACTCAAGGTAGATGGAGCCTCATAACAAACTGCTATCTATTGACCAAGAGTCAACCCGTATTCTGATTTCAGAGTAAATCATGAAACCCCCCTTAAATTCACCAATCGCTTTGACTCCAATGCACTTAGATTCTGATTTTCTCTGAAATTTCTCAAAAATATGTACATTTCTCTACTGGCATTATTAGCACCCACTTTAAATCTGCTTGAGAACTCAAGGTAGATGGAGCCTCATAAAGAATTACATCCATTGACCAAGAGTCAACCCATATTCTGATGTCATAGTAAATCATGAAACCCCCTTAATTTCACATTGACTCCAATGAAGTTCCCCAAAATAGGGAAACTTAGCCATAATCTTTAGATTTTCTCTGAAATTTCTAGAAAACTCTCAATTTCCCTAGTGGCCATAACTAGCACCCACTTCAGATCTACTAGAGGATTCAAGGTAGACAGAGCTTCATAATGAAGAGCATCCATTGACCAAGAAGTCAGTGGGTACCCTGATGCCAGAGTGAATCATAAAACTCCCCTAATTTCACCCACTCCATTGACTCCAATGCACTTTTTCCAAGTCAAATCTTCCTTAGCCATACCTTCTGATTTTCTCTGAAATTTCTCAAAAAATCTCAAACTCTCTACTGGCTTTAACTAGCACCCACTTTAAATCTACTAAAGGATCCAGGGTAGATGGAGCTTTATCATGAACAGCATCTATTGACCAAGAGTCAACCCGTTTATCATGAACAGCATCTATTGACCAAGAGTCAACCCGTTTATCATGAACAGCATCTATTGACCAAGAGTCAACCCGGTTATCATGAACAGCATCTATTGACCAAGAGTCAACCCGTATTATGATGTCAGAGTAAATCAGGAGACCCCCTTAATTTCACATTGACTCAATGCATTTCTCCAAAATAAGGAAACAGCCAAAGCCTTCCGATATAACTAGCACCCACTTCAGATCTACTAAAGCAGTGGTCATCAACCCTGTCCTCAGGGCCCACTAACAGGCCAGGTTTGCAAGATAACTGAAATACATCACAGGTGTTATCATTTGCTGCTCGGTAATTGCAGTATATATTCTAGTCTGCATCTCCCCAAGGTAATACGTAAAACCTGGCCTGTTAGTGGGCCCTGAGGACAGGGTGGATGACCACTGTACTAAAGGATCCAAGGAAGATGGAGCTTCATAATGAAGAGCATTCACTGACCAAAAGTCAGCCGGTATCCTGCTGCCAGAGTGAATCAAGAAACCCCCTTAATTTCACCCATCCCTTTGACTCCAATGCACTTCTCTCCTGATTTTCTCGAAAAATTGTAATTTCTCTAATGGCATTATCAGCGCTCACTTTAAATCAACCAGAATATTCATGGTAGATGGAGCCTCATAATGAACTACGTCTATTGACACAGAGTCAACACATATTCTGATGTGAATCATGAAACCCCCCTTAATTTCACATTGACTTCAATACATCTCTCCAAAATAAGGAAACTTAGACAAAACCTGCTGATTTTCGCTGAAATGTCTAGAAAACACTCAATTTCCCTAGTGGCCATAACGAGCACCCACTTTAGATCTACTAGAGCAAGAGGGTCCTCAAACTATGGCCCCTCCAGTTGTTCAGGAACTACAATTACCATCATGCCTAGTCATGTCTGTGAATGTCAGAGTTCTACAATGCTTTATGGGACGTGTAGTTCCACAACAGCTGGAGGGTCGAAGTTTGGAGATCCCTGTTCTTGAGGATTCAAGGTAGAAAGAGCTTCATAATGAAGAGCATCCATATTGATCAAGAAGTCAGTGGGTACCCTGATGCCAGAGTGAATCTTGAAATCCTCCTTAAATTCACCAATCGATTTGACTCCAATGCAAAAAAAAATTACATTTCTCTACTGGCATTATTAGCACCCACTTTAAATCTACTAGAGAACTCAACTACTAGATGGAGCCTCATAACAAACTGCTATCTATTGACCAAGAGTCAACCCGTATTCTGATGTCAGAGTGAATCATGAACACTTCATTAACATACACTGGCCCTCGGGTCACGATGAAGCTGTTTGAACAGATTACAGCAGTCTTGTTCTATATTAGATTATCTTTAAACTATTTGCGTGCCCGAGGCCTGCTAGACCTCATTAATTTCCCAGCTGGGCAGAATTTTTCACATTAACAAGTGGCCCATCTCCTCCGTGTCCTTTTCATGCCTACTTCTGATCCCCGGCTGCCCAACAAGAAATAGGATTGCTTTTCAAAGCCTTGTAGAAGGATACAGAAGACAGGGGGGGGGGGGGGTGAAGATTGTAGCAAAAAGGATAAAGATAACACTTTTTTAAGGGTAAAATGTCAAAAATTACATTATGGAAACTTTGTTTCTCCTTTTATCCAACAGCTGTGTATACAGTATATGTATATAGATAGACAGACAGACAGACAGACAGATAGACAGGTAGATAGATAGATAGATAGATAGATAGATAGATAGATAGATAGATAGATAGATAGATAGATAGATAGATAGATAGATAGATAGACAGAGAAATAGAGAGGTAGATAGATAGATAGATAGATAGATAGATAGATAGATAGATAGATAGATAGATAGATAGATAGATATGAGATGGATAGATAGATAGATAGATAGATAGATAGATAGATAGATAGATAGATAGATATGAGATGGATAGATAGATAGATAGATAGATAGATAGATAGATAGATAGATAGATAGATAGATATGAGATGGATAGATAGATAGATAGATAGATAGATAGATAGGTAGATAGATGTAAAAAATGCCGTTGTGTATTACTTTAAAAAACTTTACTAAACCCCAAAAAATCTCAAGATGTTAAAGGAATTTTCCGCATTTTCAGATCTACAGCTTTAAAAAAAAGAAAAAAGAAAACCCGGTGATCCTTCCGTGAAGGTCTTTGCGCAGGCACTTCCTGACTTCCTGTTCTGGGGTGACAACACTCTGTCACCGTCCACCCAACTGCCCACTAGCGTTGTCACCCTGCCACTTGTACCGTCTGTTCTTGCAACTCCAGTGCAGACCATTATTGGCCATGCTGACGCACAATTTGCAGTCGGGGTCCACTGGATTTGGTCCAAAGTAATGATCTGCGGTGGTAAAAACAAAAACAGAAGTGAACAAAAAACGTGAAACACACATTAAAAAGTGCATTTAAGGGTGTACCTGGTCCACCCCCCCTCCCCCCACCAGAAGGGGTAGGACCTCTCCCTGATCCCCTGGGGTGCAAGGTTCTTGACAGTGACATTGGGTACGACATGGTCCACCTAGCCATAAGGCCTGGTGGACCCCTCTCCCTGTGGCCAGCCGAAGCTACTAGGTTGAGTGGCTTTCCCAAAGAGAGAACCCCCCCCCCCTTCCAGGGTCAGAGGAGGAAGGAGCCTGAGGGACACACATCCTTCCCCTAGACGTCAGAGCAAGCCCGAGGACTCCCACCCTCCATCATAGTGAGAAAAAGAACGCACACAAAAGTGAAAGGTGACAAAACGTGAGGAGAAAAAAATAAAAAATAGGCGGTCGGTGGAAATTGTTTTTGGGGGGGCGGCAAATATTAAGCCACCATCCCCCCCCCCCCAGTCGGTCAGTAGCTATTACCCCATCACTGGTGGCTTCCCCTGCTCGGCGGCCTCCCGTTCTCCTTCTGTTCTCCTCTTGTTTCCTGGGTCCTCACGGTGGCGGCGGCATCCATTTCCTCCCTCCTCCTTGGTGGCCAATCAGAAAACGTGTCTCACACCGGCTTCTGATTGTCCGGATTGAGGATCAGTGTTTCAACTGCATGAATCTATCCACTGCCTATAGGAGGGGGTGGGTGGAGTGGAGAGAATGGACGGGCCACCACTGGTGGCCATGCATGTGTACTGGCCAAGCCCTGAGGCCTGGTAACAAAAATTTCCCCCGAATTATCCAAAAGGCCCAGCCCTAAAAGCCGCAGTGCAGAAAAAAAAAAAGTATTTGGTGCTGTGACCATGTGTCGTTTCACACTGTGGGGACCCAGACCCAAGTGTTACTAAGAGCACCCCCTAGGGCGAGCACACCCAGGGGGTACAGACACAGTAGACTTTCTGCCTGCCCAGCCCATGGCCGGACAAGATAGATCCATTTAAATCAGAAGAAACTGAGCCCATCAAGTTTTCCCTGGGGGAATTACTCCCGCGCCCCAACTGCCTGTGAGCACCCCGGTTTCTGTTCCAGCCAGTACTAACCTTCAGAGCCCCCATCATACCAGCAGAGGCACTATACAGCCAGCCATCCTAGCTCCCGGTGGGCCAGAATAGCGGTGTAGCACCCCTACTGAACACTGATAAGAACAGATACTACACTTGTTCTTAGCCAAAAGGCCGAGAAGCAATTTTTTTTTGTCCACAGTGGTGCAAAAAACATAAACGGAAAAGTGAACAAAAACATGCATGTAAAACACTTACTAAATAGTGCACATAAGGTTGTGCTTTTAGTCCACCCCCCCAAAGAGTAGGACCTCTACCCTGATGCCCGGGGCACAAGGCTCCTGACAGGGACTAAGGTTTCCAATGGTCTGCCTATCTAGAAGGCCTAGCAGACCCCGTTCTTCTATGTCAGCCGAAGCCGACCATCGAATACTTGGTCAAAGGGCTCTCCTGAAGAGATCCCCCCCCCAGGAGGAAGGAACCTGAGGGCCACACATCCTCCCACTAGATGTCACGGCAAGCCCGAGGACTCACACCCTTCATCCAGTGAAAAACACACACAAAAGTCAAAGCAGTGACAAAACAGTGGGAGAAAAATAAATAAAAAATAATAAAGTGGCCGTGAAATTGTGCAGTGGCCAGGCCTTGGTGACAAAAATTGCCCCCCCCCCCCCCCCCCCGGACTTAGCCAAAAGGACCAGCCATAAAAGGCGCAGTATTTGGTGCTGTGACCATGTGTCGTTTTACACTGTGGGGTCCCACACCCAAGTGTAACTAAGGGCACCCTCTTGGGCGACCACCCCCAGGGGGTACAGACACCATAGACTCTCTGCCTGCCCGGTCCATGGCCAGACAAGGTAGATCCATTCAAATCAGGAGGAACTGGGCCCATCCAGTTTTCCTTGGGGGAATTACTCTTACTGTGCCCCAACTGCCTGTGAGAGCCCCAGGTTCTGTTCCAGCCGGTACTAACCTTCAGAGCCCCCATCACTCCAGCAGGGGATGCTACATAGCCAGCCACTCCAGCTCCCGGTTAAGCCGGAATGACGGCGTAGCAACCCCCTTTTTTTTTTTTAAAGCCCGTAATGTGTGAACACTAAAAACACATGGTCCTCCAAAGGAGAAGGACCTTGACCCTGATCCCCCCAGGCTCCAGACGAGGGGACTGAGGTACTTCACTTGGTCCATCTGGCCAAAAACCAGACGGACCTCATTATTTGGAAGGTTTGCCGAGACAGACCCACCCAAGTACTAGGTGGGGCTCCCCCCAAAGGAAGACCCCATAAGAGAGGGTAAACTAAGCTAGAAGGCCATGTCCACCCCCTCCCAAGACGTTCAGGGCAGGCCCGAGGACCTCCCGACATCTTTTTAATTTTTTTTAAAGCCCGTGGTAACACTAAAAACTCCACCCGGAACACATAGTCCTCCAAAGGAGAAGGACCTTGACCCTGATCCCCCCAGGCTCCAGACGAGGGGACTGAGGTACTTCACTTGGTCCATCTGGCCGAAAACCAGACGGACCCCATTCTTTGGAGGGTTTGCAGAGACAGACCCACCCAAGTACTAGATGGGGCTCCCCCCAAAGGAAGACCCCATAAGAGAGGGTGAACTAAGCCAGAAGGCCATGCCCACCCCCTCCCAAGACGTTCAGGGCAGGCCCGAGGACCTCCCGACATCTTTTTAATTTTTTTATTAAAGCCCGTGGTGTGTGAACACTAAAAACTCCACCCGGTACACATAGACCTCCAAAGGAGAAGGACCTTGACCCTGATCCCCCCAGGCTCAAGACAGGGGGACTGAGGTACTTCACTTGGTCCATCTGGCCGAAAACCAGACGGACCCCATTCTTTGGAATGTTTGCCGACACAGACCCACCCAAGTACTAAGCTAGAAGGCCATGTCCACCCCCTCCCAAGAGGTTCAGGGCAGGCCCATGGACCTCCCAGCTCCCGACATCTAGTTTAAGGACATTTGGGGGTCACCTTTCTGTTCCTGTCACTTGTTGGGACTCTGCAGACCCTCCACCGGGTCCAGGCCCGGCTAGCGTGTCCCTGATGAATATACTAAGCAGCCCGGTTCCGTGTCACCTGCTCCCTACACAGTATAGATTCCAGATCCAGGTTTTTTTTTTTTATGCTGGGTGTTCTCAGAGAAGTGTTCATCATGACGATGAAATACATCTCACAGCGTGATGTGCCAGGAATATATTAACTTTCATTATTTATGCCTTCCGTGTCGGGGCTTGTTTTCATTTTAATTTTAAATTTCCTTTTTTTTTTCTTCTGTACTGCACAAACCTGCGTTATGGCGGAGATCCCGGCGCACTCCCTTCCCTGTTCCAACACCGCTTTAAAAATAGCGCATGGCCTCAGCCGAGGGCTGAAGACAGACAAGATGGCTGCCTGGCGTCCACTCGGCTTTGTCGGAGCGTTGAGGAATATTTTTTCTGTTAACAATATGGGAACACCCGGTGACATAGCTACAAATTGCTACACAATTGCTAAATCCATTCATCATGTGGATTCTTCTTGAATCTTGGGGTCCTTTGTGTATTTCTTCCAGATCTGTGCAGTAATCCACAATCTGTGCAGTAATAATGTGAGACTTCCTGTAACAAAGACCACCCACTGCTGCTCTCTCCCCTTGTGCAGGGTGGCTGGTCTTGTCTCCACCCCTCCTGTAGTTTTCTACAGGCATCCTGGAGTGGATGGAGTCAGCTGGGCCCCTCCCATAGCTCTGCTCTCTTCTTTTGCAGGGTGGCTGGTCTTGTCTCTGCCCCTCCTGTAGTTTTGTGCAGGCAACCTGGAGTGGGTGGAGCCAGCTGGGCCCCTCCCACAGCTCTGCTCTCTCCTTGTGCAGGGTGACTGGTCTTGTCTCTGCCCCCTCCTGTACTTTTCAGTAGTGGGTGGTGCCTGCTGGGCCCCTCCCTCAGCTCTGCTCTCTCCTTTTGCAGGGTGACTGGTCTTGTCTCCGCCCCTCCTGTAGTTTTCTACAGGCATCCTGGAGTGGGTGGAGTCAACTGGGCCCCTCCCACAGCTCTTCTCTCTCCTTTTGCAGGGTGACTGGTCTTGCCTCTGCCCCCTCCTCTACTTTTCATTAGTGGGTCGAGCCTGCTGGGCCCCTCCCTCAGTTCTGCTCTCTCTTTGTACAGGGTGACTGGTCTTGCCTCTGCCCCCTCCTCTACTTTTCATTAGTGGGTGGAGCCTGCTGGGCCCCTCCCTCAGTTCTGCTCTCCCCATGTGCAGGGTGACTGGTCTTGCCTCTGCCCCCTCCTCTACTTTTCATTAGTGGGTGGAGCCTGCTGGGCCCCTCCCTCAGTTCTGCTCTCTCTTTGTGCAGGGTGACTGGTCTTGTCTCTGCCCACTCCTCTACTTTTCAGTAGTGGGTGGGGCCTGCTGAGCCCCTCCCTCAGCTCTCCCCATGTGCAGGGTGACTGGTTTTGTCTCCACCCCTTCCTGTAGTTTTCTGCAGGCAACCTGGAGTGGGTGGAGCCAGCTGGGCCCCTCCCACAGCTCTGTTCTCTCCTTGTGCAGGGTGACTGGTCTTGTCTCTGCCCCCTCCTCTACTTTTCAGTAGTGGGTGGAGCCTGCTGGGCCCCTCCCTCAGCTCACCCCTTGTGCAGGGTGACTGGTCTTGTCTCCGTCCCCTGCTGTTGTTTTCTGCAGGCAACATGGAGTGGGTGGAGTCAGCTGGGCCCCTCCCACAGCTCTGCCCTCTGTGTAGGCTATGTACAGCACAGTGATGATGTCACTGCTATTTTTTACATATAATATTATTATTATTATTATATATTCTTGTGGCTATTCAAGAATACATTTAAATTTAATTTTTTTGCCCGGAGTTCAGATAAATCCCCCCCAAAAGGATACAGCCACCAAAAAATCTGAGATAGGACCAAGTTTTTTTTTTTCTTCTTAGTTTTGGTTAGACTGTGGAAGGGTTAGAGTCTCTGTCCGATTTGTATTGCTGTCTGTGTCCCCCGTTGTGAAGATCACTTCTTCTCTTGGTCCTGGTTTCCAGTACAAAACATGATGGGAAATCCAAAATGTTTTAATTGTCGCAAGATGAAAGGAAAAACTCTTTAGGGGTTTTCCTATTACTTCCTGCTCTGCATCTCTGGGACAAGAAGTGAGGGGAAATTTCCCCAACAGGGCACAGACATTAAAAAAAACACCCGTATGGACCAAAGTCGATTTTCAGTCGGACAAACAACTCCTGCATCCAATCAGATGCAGGCACGATTTGGATATGTACAGTACCTTGACAAAAGTATTCATACCCCTTGAAATTCTCCACATTTTGTCATGTTACAACCAAAAACGTAAATGTATTTTATTGGGATTTTATGTGATGGACCAACACAAAGTGACACATAATTGTGAAGTGGAAGGAAAATGATAAATGATACAAATAAATATGTGAAAAGTGTGTGGGGGGGGGGGGCATTTGTATTCAGCCCCCTTTACTCTGATACCCCTAACTAAAATGTGTGTAATTTAATCTCAGTATGAATACAGCTGTCCTGGGAAGCCCTCAGAGGTTTGTTAGAGAACCTTAGTGAACAAACTGCATCATGAAGGCCAAGGAACACACCAGACAGGTCAGGGATAAAGTTGTGGAGAAGTATAAAGCAGGGTTAGGCTATAAAATCTCCCAAGCTTTGAACATCTCACGGAGTTCTGTTCAATCCATCATGGGAAAATGGAAAGAGTATGGCACAACTGCAAACCTACCAAGACACGGCCGTCCACCTAAACTGACCGGACCGGGCAAGGAGAGCATTCATCAGAGAAGAGCCAAGAGGCCCATGGTAACTCTGGAGGAGCTACAGAGATCCACAGCTCAGGGGGGAGAGTCTGTCCACAGGACAACTATTAGTCGTGTTCTCCACAAATCTGCCCTTTATGGAAGAGTGACAAGAAGAAAGACATTGGAGAAAGAAAGTCATAAGAAGTCCTGTTTGTAGTTTGTGAGAAGCCATGTGGGGGACACAGAAAACATGTGGAAGAAGGTGATCTGGTCAGATAAGACCAAAATTTAACCTTTTGGCCTAAAAGCAAAACGCTATGTGTGGGGAAAACTAACACTGCCCATCACCCTGAACACACCATCCCCACTGTGAAACATGGTGGTGGCAGCATTATGTGGTGGGGATGCTTTTCTTCAGGGACAGGGAAGCTGGTCAGAGTTGAAGATGGATGGAGCCAAATACAGGACAATCTTAGAAGAAAACCTATTATAGTCTGCAAAAGACTTGAGACTGGGGGGGAGGTTCACCTTCCAGCAGGACAACAACCCGAAACATACAGCCAGAGCTACAATGGAATGGTTTAGATCAGGGGTCTCCAAACCTTTTAGAGTCTGCAAAAGACTTGAGACATGAATGAATAAAATTTAAATGTATATATTTTACATGGATCATTTTTGTAATCAGTAGTGTCTCCAGCAATATCCCCATCAGTAGGGGTGCAATGGATCAAAAAACTCACATCACAGTCACGCATCGGATCATTTTTCGGAACAGCAAATAATTGATATTGGCAGAGTATGGCTGGGTATTGGCAGAGTATTGGAGAGTATGGCTGGGTATGCAGAGTATTGGCAGAGTATTGGCTGGGTATTGCAGAGTATTGTCTGGGTATTGCAGAGTATTGGCTGGGTATTGCAGGGTATTGCAGAGTATTGGCAGAGTATTGGTGGGTATTGCAGAGTATTGGCTGGGTATTGCAGAGTATTGGCTGGGTATTGGCAGAGTATTGGATGGGTATTGCAGAGTATTGGCAGGGTATTGGCAGAGTATTGCAGAGTATTGGATGGGTATTGCAGAGTATTGGCAGAGTATTGGATGGGTATTGCAGACTATTGGCTGGGTATTGCAGAGTATTAGCAGAGTATTAGCAGAGTATTGGCTGGGTATTGCAGAGTATTGGCTGGGTATTGCAGAGTATTAGCAGAGTATTGGCTGGGTATTGCAGAGTATTAGCAGAGTATTGGTTGGGTATTGCAGAGTATTAGCAGAGTATTGGCTGGGTATTGCAGAGTATTGGCTGGGTATTGCATAGTATTGGCTGGGTATGGCAGAGTATTGGCTGGGTATTGCAGAGTATTAGCAGAGTATTGGCTGGGTATTGCAGAGTATTAGCAGAGTATTGGCTGGGTGTTGCAGAGTATTAGCAGAGTATTGGCTGGGTTTTGCAGAGTATTGGCTGGGTATTGCAGAGTATTGGCAGAGTATTGGCTGGGTATTGCAGAGTATTGGCTGGGTATTGCAGAGTATTAGCAGAGTATTAGCAGAGTATTGGCTGGGTATTGCAGAGTATTAGCAGAGTATTGGCTGGGTATTGCAGAGTATTAGCAGAGTATTGGCTGGGTATGGCAGAGTATTGGCTGGGTATGGCAGAGTATTGGCTGGGTATTGCAGAGTATTGGCTGGGTATTGCAGAGTATAAGCAGAGTATTGGCTGGGTATGGCAGAGTATTGGCTGGGTATTGCAGAGTATTAGCAGAGTATTGGCTGGGTATTGCAGAGTATTAGCAGAGTATTGGCTGGGTATGGCAGAGTATTGGCTGGGTATTGCAGAGTATTATCAGAGTATTGGCTGGGTATTGCAGAGTATTAGCAGAGTATTGGCTGGGTATGGCAGAGTATTGGCTGGGTATTGCAGAGTATTGGCAGAGTATTGGCTGGGTATGGCAGAGTATTGGCTGGGTATTGCAGAGTATTAGCAGAGTATTGGCTGGGTATGGCAGAGTATTGGCTGGGTATTGCAGAGTATTAGCAGAGTATTGGCTGGGTATTGCAGAGTATTGGCTGGGTATTGCAGAGTATTAGCAGAGTATTGGCTGGGTATTGCAGAGTATAAGCAGAGTATTGGCTGGGTATGGCAGAGTATTGGCTGGGTATTGCAGAGTATTGGCTGGGTATGGCAGAGTATTAGCAGAGTATTGGCTGGGTATTGCAGAGTATTAGCAGAGTATTGGCTGGGTATTGCAGAGTATTAGCAGAGTATTGGCTAGGTATGGCAGAGTATTGGCTGGGTATTGCAGAGTATTAGCAGAGTATTGGCTGGGTATTGCAGAGTATTAGCAGAGTATTGGCTAGGTATGGCAGAGTATTGGCTGGGTATTGCAGAGTATTAGCAAAGTATTGGCTGGGTATGGCAGAGTATTGGCTGGGTATTGCAGAGTATTGGCAGAGTATTGGCTGGGTATGGCAGAGTATTGGCTGGGTATTGCAGAGTATTAGCAGAGTATTGGCTGGGTATGGCAGAGTATTGGCTGGGTATTGCAGAGTATTAGCAGAGTATTGGCTGGGTATTGCAGAGTATTGGCTGGGTATTGCAGAGTATTAGCAGAGTATTGGCTGGGTATTGCAGAGTATAAGCAGAGTATTGGCTGGGTATGGCAGAGTATTGGCTGGGTATTGCAGAGTATTGGCTGGGTATGGCAGAGTATTAGCAGAGTATTGGCTGGGTATTGCAGAGTATTAGCAGAGTATTGGCTGGGTATTGCAGAGTATTAGCAGAGTATTGGCTAGGTATGGCAGAGTATTGGCTGGGTATTGCAGAGTATTAGCAGAGTATTGGCTGGGTATTGCAGAGTATTAGCAGAGTATTGGCTAGGTATGGCAGAGTATTGGCTGGGTATTGCAGAGTATTAGCAAAGTATTGGCTGGGTATGGCAGAGTATTGGCTGGGTATTGCAGAGTATTAGCAAAGTATTGGCTGGGTATGGCAGAGTATTGGCAGCCATCAGTGTCCCCATCAGCAACACACACACACACACACACACACCTCTGTACGAGCCAACTTCTGCTGCAAACAGGACAGTGGAAAGGTGGGGCAGCCTTCAACCTCTTCCCTCCCTCCACCCATCGGCAACACACACACCTCCATACAGCCGTCTTCAGCTCACAACTCCTGCCCGCTGTTTGTATTAACGATCCTTCAGCGTGTGAAGCAGCGGGCGGGAGACACGAGATGAAGACGGAGACGGCTGTACGGAGGTGTGTGTGTGAAGAGGGGAGGTGCCGCGCTAGTGAGGTCACTGGTTGCTGGGACATCAGTGGTCCCAGCAGCCAATCATAAGCACGTCGTGCAGCATGGTGTGCTGCTTTGTATTGCCGGACCTGCCAGCTGCGGCGGGCCGGTTTAAACACACAAGCGGGCCGGATTTGGCCCGCGGGCCGGGGTTTGGAGACCCCTGGTTTAGATCAAAGCATATTCATGTGTTAGAATGGCCCAGTCACAGTCCAGACCTAAATCACATTGAGAATCTGTGGCAAGACTTGAAAATTGCTGATCACAGACGCTCTCCATCCAATCGGACAGAGCTTGAGATATTTTACAAAGAAGAAGAATGGGCAGAAATGTCCTCTCTAGATGTGCAAAGCTGGTAGAGACATTCCCAAGAAGACTTGTAGAGAAAGGGGGTTCTACAAATTATTGACTCCGGGGGGCGCCATACAAATGCCCCCCCCCCCCACACTTTTCACAGATTTATTTGTATAATTTTCCTTCCACTTCACAATTATGCACCACTTTGTGTTGGTCTTACAATAAAATACATTTACGTTTTTGGTTGTAACATGACGAGATGTGGGGAATTCTCCACAAATTGCCAGTGAAAAGATCCTCCATATCTTGGAAATGGATACCAGCGGGAGTGGTGGTCGCCATGTGTCATGTTACAGGACGGAAATTGATCGTGTGATTACAGTAGGCAGACGCTCCAACATAACAGCAAGTGCGCTACAGCGTCTCATTTCCAAATCTACGGAACAGAAGCTGGTAATAAACTGTAAAAATAAGTTTACCAAAGGTGACAGTGTGTGGAAGATTGGGACAACCATCCAATACATTTTATTTCTTTTATAATTTGTTGCTTTTTTTTTTTTTTTTTTGAAGGATTAAGTTCATGTTTTTTTTAAAAGTGTGAGAACGAAAAGGCAGCTGCGGTCTTCCCGTCAAATCTGAGGCTTTTTTTTTCACCTTCAGATGTATCAGTCTGGGGACCTTTCTGAAACCGGACACCCAGAGTTGCAGTAAGTATGTGCGTCCTGTCATGTGATACGTAATGAAAAATGACAGCAAGAATTTCAAAGAGTTGCCATCCATCAAATCACGACCTGCAATGAATTTTCACAAAAAATAAGAAAAAAAAGGAAAAAAAAATTAAATAAATAAAAGTAAAAAAAAAAATATATATATATATATTTTTTTTTTTCTATTTTTTTTACATTTATGTTTTATTTTATTTTTTTCCTTTTTTATATATATTTTTTTATTATATATATATATACTATTATTTTTTTTTTTTTATAAATCATATATATATTTTATATATATATATATATATCCAAATATATATATATATATATATATATATATATATATATATATCCTATATATATATATATAATATATATATATATATATATCAATTTTTATATTTTATTTTGTTTACATTTATTTATTTTTTTTTTTCCTTTTTATTTTTTTTTTTCCTTTTTATATATATATTTTTATATATATATATATATATTTTTTTTCTATTTTTTTTATTTTTTTTCATTTTTATATATATATATGGATTTTATATATATATATATATATATTAATAGATATATATATACATTTTTTTATTTATTTTTATTTTTTTTCCTTTTTTATTATATATATATTTTTCATTTATATATATATATTATATATATTATATATATATATATATATATATATATATATATATTTATTTTTTTTTTCATTTATATATATATATATATATATATATATATATATATATATATATATATTTTTTTTTTTTACATTTATTTTATTTATTTTTTTCATTCTTGTGAAAATTCTTTCATTTTTTTTTTTAAATTTTTTTATATATATATATATATATATATATATATATATTTTATATATATATATATATATATATATATATATATATATATATATATATATTTTATTTTTATTTTTTACATTTATTTATTTTATTTTTTTTCTTTTTTATATATATTTCATATATATATATATATATATTTTTTTTTTTTTTTCATTTAATATATATATATTTTTTTTTTTTACATTTATTTTTTGTTCATTCTTGTGAAAATTCATTGCAGATCGTTATATATATATATATATATATATATATATATATAAATATATATATATATATATATATATATATATATATATATATATATATATATATAAATATTATATATAGTTTATTTTTTTTTAATTTAATTTTTTTTAATTTTTTATATATATAGTGGGGAAAATAATAATTGAATCCCCTTCAGATTTTGCCCACTTACAAAAAAATTAAGGGTCTATAATTTTTACCACGCAATTATCATTTAAAGATGGGACAGCGCTGAAAGCTGAAAATTGTCCTGGGCGGGAAGGGGGTGAAAGTGCCCGAGCTGAAGTGGTTAAGCAAGGGCAGATGATTCATGCAGCTTTTATCTCCTGAAATCCATCTGCCCTTAGCTCTGGCGTGCAGGCAGAGGGGGTGTGCGCTTATCTGAGAAAGCCCCTCCTCCCAAGGAGACTCCTTGGGATGTATGACATCATTTTGGCCTAGGCTAGAAACCGTGAAGCAACTGTAGAAAAACATAATGTTGAAAACATATAAAGATGATATACCTTCCTATCTATTTACTAATGTTAGCAGCATAAGGATAAAGCTAGCTCCTGTTGATTGAGAGAGCTTAGTCCCGCTTTTATAGAAGGTTGAGCAGTATACAAATGGTCTCTTATTGCAAGACTAGGAATAATCACGTGAGAAGAGAAGAAGACCCTGACACTAATGTCAGGTTATCACTGGATCTCCAGAACAGAAGCAGGCATACACTGACGCTTGCTAAAATCATTGCTTACAGCTGCCCTGGAAACGATAAATCATTTCTTTTCTAATGAACTGTCAGTTGTTGGTACATACTGGAAGGGTGAGTCACACGCTTCTCCTACCTCTCCCACAACAAGACACTAGACCCGGATTATTGAATCGAATGAACAGGAGCAAGAGTGTGATTGGTACAGTATGCTTGGGTTGGGGGCCATATTGCAGTCCTGGATGCAGACAATGATTGGCCCTGGATACAGAGAGTGATTGGCCCTGGATACAGAGAGTGATTGGCCCTGGATACAGAGAGTGATTGGCCCTGGATGCAGAGAGTGATTGGCCCTGGATGCAGAGAGCGATTGGCCCTGGATACAGAGAGTGATTGGCCCTGGATGCAGAGAGTGATTGGCCCTGGATACAGAGAGTGATTGACCCTGGATACAGAAAGTGATTGGCCCTGGATACAGAGAGTGATTGGCCCTGGATGCAGAGAGTGATTGGCCCTGAATGCAGAGAGTGATTGGCCCCGGATACAGAGAGTGATTGGCCCTGGATACAGAGAGTGATTGGCCCTGGATACAGAGAGTGATTGGCCCCGGATACAGAGAGTGATTGGCCCTGGATACAGAGAGTGATTGGCCCTGGATGCAGAGAGTGATTGGCCCTGGATGCAGAGAGTGATTGGCCCTGGATGCAGAGAGTGATTGGCCCTGGATACAGAGAGTGATTGGCCCTGGATACAGAGAGTGATTGGCCCTGGATACAGAGAGTGATTGGCCCTGGATACAGAGAGTGATTGGCCCTGGATACAGAGAGTGATTGGCCCTGGATACAGAGAGTGATTGGCCCTGGATACAGAGAGTGATTGGCCCTGGATACAGAGAGTGATTGGCCCTGGATACAGAGAGTGATTGGCCCTGGATGCAGAGAGTGATTGGCCCTGGATACAGAGAGTGATTGGCCCTGGATACAGAGAGTGATTGGCCCTGGATACAGAGAGTGATTGGCCCTGGATGCAGAGAGTGATTGGCCCTGGATACAGAGAGTGATTGGCCCTGGATACAGAGAGTGATTGGCCCTGGATACAGAGAGTGATTGGCCCTGGATACAGAGAGTGATTGGCCCTGCATGCAGTGATTGGACATGGATGCATTGATCGGCCCTGGGTGCAGACAGTGATTGGCCCTGGATGCAATGATTGGCCCTGGATGCAGACAGTGATTGGCCCTGGATGCAGTGATTGGCCCTGGGTGCAATGATTGGCCCTGGATGCAGACAGTGATTGGCCCTTAATGCAGTGATTGGCCCTGGATGCCCTCGGAGATGAATGCTCCATAACCAAGTAAATGCAGGTGGCTGCAATAAGCTCCCATCGCTTTCACATTTAGTTTTTTAGGCTAACCACAGGTCATCTGCCATAAATTCAAGTCCTGGATACAGAGAGTGATTGGACCTGGATGCAGTGCCTGCACTAACTGCATGCTCAGTGCACGTGCGCCGTAGACAGCGGGGCCCGGGTTTTTGTAAAATATCTCCTTAGCCGTGTAGGTTTAAGGAGATATTTCTTGCACCTACAGGTAAAGCTTAATCTAGGCTTACCTGTAGGTTAAAGTGGTCCCAGAGAGTTTACAACCACTTTAAGGCTCCATTCACACTTGTGGGACTTGTCGTGCAACTTTGGACATCAAAGCAGCATGACAAGTCGTTCCCCCTGATTTCCAATGATAACAATTCCTATATGAGCGGCTTCAAAGCAGTTCATGCACCACTTTAGTCAAACTTTCATGCAACTTGAGGGCCGTAGACTTCAATGTTGAAAGTTGCATGAAAATCGTACCTCGATGTTATACAATGCAACAGTTGTCCATTATCACTGGTCAAATCCAAAGTCGTATCCAAGTTGCACCCATCCAAAGTTGCACTCCAAAGTCGGTACAAGTGTGAATGGTGAAATCTTTGCTCCACGAGAGATCCATCGCTGTACAGTCACCTGTAGCTGTACACCAAAGTCACCCTGCAAAAAAAAAAAAAAAATGTAAGCATTATACGATGATCTCTGATTTCAAGTCGATTCTCTCCGCAGGCAGTAAAAAAGGCTTTGCTCAGCAATGCGTAGTGTGAGCCCCTGGAGCACTGCAGGTTCCTATCATTCCAAATATCACTAATTACATCAGGACTGTTCGGCAGGTTCTAAAGAAAACCCCCAGGACTGTTTTGCACAGATGACAGACAGGACAAGGTGGTTGAACCAGCCCGGTGTGCGAGGCTGTGACATTAAACAAGCGGCTGGAATGGGGTTTGTTTCTGCTCTATTCCGTCTGTTATCACTTCCACATTACACCTGGGATAATGGGGCATCGGGTGATTTTTTCCCGAGCCCTCCGTACTGACACTTCGGTAACCCCAGGCAACAAATAAAATCAATCAGCGAGCAACTGACACTTCTCAGGCAACACCGCAGCTGCTCTCACATCAAAAAGTTCACCGTTTCTTCCGCAGACAAATTCAGAAGGCTTTTTATGCCGCGTACATTCTCGTCGGGAAAAAGCTCTGATGGTTTTCCCGACGGAATTCCGCTCAAACTGTCTTGCTACACACGGTCACACCAAATTCCAACCGCCAAGAATGCGGAGATGTACAACACTACAACAAGCCGAGTTCAATGCTTCCGAGCATGCGTCAAATTGTTTCCGAACATGCGTAGGAATTTTGCGCGTCAGAATTGCTACAGACGATCGGAATTTCCGATAGAAGCCTTTGCCGTCGGAAAAATTGAGAACATGCTCTCAATTTTTTGCTGTCAGAAATTCGGCCAGCAAAATTCCGATGGTGCCTACACACGGTCGCATTTTCCGATAAAAAAGCTCTCATCGGTCTTTTTCTTGCCGGAATTCCGATCGTGTGTACGCGGAATTACAGTGCTTCTGGCATGGCTATGTGGTACAGGCTCCCTTTCTCAGAACGACATTCGATGTTTGTGAAGGTTCTCTATTATTCAGGTTATGGTGGGGTTGATTTACTAAAACTGGAGATCTGGTGCAGCTCTCCACAGAAACCAACCAGCTTTCAAGTTTTTTTTTTATTTTTTTTTGTCAAAGCTTAATTGAACAAGCTGAAGGTAGAAACTGATTGGCTACCGTGCACAGCTGCACCGGATTGTGCACTTTGCAGCTTTAGTAAATCAAGCCCACCATGTCTTGTAGCAGTTAGTCATTCAGTGGGACTTGTTCTATAATGTTGAAGACATTATCCAAGCTACTTCTTTAGAACGGAAAGCTTTGAAATATCTTCAACATTACAGAACAAGTCCAGCTGAATGTGACTACTACTAGATACATCAGGGAGATGTTCCTAAACCTCTGGGGGAAGCTAGCCAATGACGACAAAGACAGCTATAAAATCCAGAGCGGTTCTAGCAATCCCCTACCTTATATGAAAGAAGTTTTGGATGGAATTCCACATTAGGCACACATCAAAGGCTATTTGACAGTAAAATTTGCAAATTTTTCATGCTTGGTTGGACTGTGACCTTTAACCACTTCAATACCAGACACTTAGACACCTTCCCGCCCAAGCCAATTTTCAGCTTTCAGCGATGTCGCAATTTGAATGACAATTGCGCGGTCATGCTACACTGTACCCAAACAAATTTTTTATCATTTTGTTCCAACAAATAGAGCTTTCTTTTGGTGGTATTTGATCACCTCTGCGATTTTTATTTTTTGCGCAACAAACAAAAAAAGACCGAAAATTTTGCAAAAAAACAAGTTTTTCTTTGTCACTGTTAATTTTTTTTGTAAATAAGTGCGTTTTCTTCTTCAATGACGGGCACTGATAAGGCGGCACTAATGGGCACTGATAAGGCGGCACTGATGGGCACCGATGAGGTGGCACCAATTAGGGGGCACCGATGAGGTGGCACTGATGATGGGCACTGATAGGCGGCACTGATGGGCACTGATAGGTGGCACTGATGGGCATTGATAGGTGGCACTGGTATGCGGCACTGATGGGCACTCAGGTGGCACTGATGGGCACTCATAGGCGGCACTGACGGGTACTTATGGGTGGCACTGATGCACACATATAGGTGGCACTGATAGGTGGCATGGATGGGCACTGATAGGTGGCATGCATGGGCACTGATAGGTGGCATGGATGGGCACTGATAGGTGGGCATGGGTGGGCACGGATGGGCACTGATAGGTGGCACTGATGGACGCTGATGAGTGGCACTGATAACACTTATGGGTGGCATTGCTGGGAATCTTTTTTTTACTTTTTTTTTTATTAATATGATGTGCCAATCAGTGCCCATCTGTGGGCACTGATTGGCATATTTTTGATTTTTTTTTTAACATGTGGATGGCCATGGGGGATGTACCTGGCCATCCACATGCTGGGGGCTTCCCTGGTGGTCCTGGGGGCTTCCCTGGTGGTCCTGGGGGCTTCCCTAGTGGTCTAGTGTGGGCATCTGAGGGGGGGCTGCGCTGATAAACAATCAGCGCAGACCCCCCCTGTCAGGAGAGCCGCCGATCGGCTCCCCTCTACTCGCGTCTGTCAGACGCGAGTGAGGAAAAGCCGATCAAACGGCTCTTCCTGTGTACATCGTGATCAGCCGTGATTGGACACGGCTGATCACGTGGTAAAGAGCCTCCGCCGGAGGCTCTTTACCGAGATCAGTGTAGCGGTGTGTCAGACTGACACACCGCTCCACCGATCGCCGCGATGCGCGCCCCCACGGGCGCGCGGCGGCTGTTATCCTGAAGGACGTCATATGACGCCCAGTCAGGATAACGAAGCCACTTCCCGGACGTCAATTTACTATTGACCGGGCGGGAAGTGGTTAAGAAGCTAAATAAATACCTTTTTACATTGGACTAGAGCACCTATTCTCAACCAGGGTGCTGTGGAACCTGAGATTTCCTTCAGGGGTTCCTAGGGGTTTCTGTAGCTGTAGCTGACTGACTTCCTATCTTATGGTGGCTGTATGGTTCTGGGTGCAACGCCACTTGGCAAAGCCAGCGGTATGACTCCAAAGATCTGTAAACTGTCTATAAGGGTGGAATTCTGACTGCCACTGTAAGGGGGCCCTTTTCCCACTGACCCCCAAGGATTAAATTTATTAGGGGTTCCCTGAGACCAGTAAAATTATTTCAAGGGTTCCTTTGGTGGTACAAAACGTTTGAGAAAGTTCCCACTGATTACAAAGAGAGGCCCGGAGTCAGCCCCAAAGACATAGCAGAGGGCTGGGCATGACAGGGGTTAACGGGCGTAGGAACCAAGGAGGAGAAGGAGGAGAGTGGTGGGGGGACAGAGATGGGGCGGAGCCTCGAAAGGGGAAGTGACGCAGCATGAGGAGGGAAGCGGCCTCAGTCGAACGGAGAGCGGAGCAGCTTCCCACCCTCCCGCCCTACATGTTGTGGTAATTTTACCTGTTGGGGTTGGGGGACTGGAGCGTCTCAGAGAAAAAGTGGTGCACTTGGCGGGGTGCAAGGTCCTTTTAGGTCATGTGGGCACTTAAAAGGTATGGTGTAGGGACGGCACCCAGTTGGTACGAGTACCTGCTAGTTGTCTCTGAGTCGGTGGTTCGCAACTGGAGGCCTTAGAAGTGACTAGCAGGTACGGTTCTGGCTTACCCAATTGGGACCCTGGGCTCCATTATTGTCAATAAGGATGTATGTTATGTTTAAAAAGGTTATTGATATGTTAATTATTGGATATATATATTTGGTTAATAAACGGCTACTACAGCCAATTTACCCCAGTTATGTGTGGCGTGGTCATTAGAGGTAAAGGGGGGTGGGTCATTAGCATAGCAGGTAACAAGCCATGGTTAATACCATAGTCATGATCTTTTTAGCTATCTGTAAGTGGGGAATTCTTTCCACTGAACTCAAATAAAGGACTATTCCTCCCACTGATCTCAAATGAAGGAGTATCCTTACCATGGACCATCCCACCAATGTGCAGTAGTAGATACAGTAATTCTTATCAGGGGTTCCCTGAAACCATAAAATTATTGCAAGGGTTCCTTTGATGATAAAAAGGTTGAGAAAGGCTGGACTAGAGTCTTCAATCCATCAACAATGGACCACTGTTTCGTCAACAAATTACCAAACATCTGCTTCTAAAAATAGTCGTCGACAATATGTGATTACACCTCATCGTGAATGTGTCTTCTCCTTCTTGCTTGTCTTTTCTATGGATTGTACAGATATTTGAGAGCAAGACTGGTCTTTTGATCCATCTTCAATTTTTATTTTTTGTCTAAAGCAGCCTTTCCCACTGAGGGTTTTGGGGAACCCTATGGTTCCTCCAAAGGTTCCTAGGGGTTCCTTGGGCAATAAGCAATTTCGGTCTCTCAGGTAAGTTCCCACTGACCTCACAATGATCTTTTTAGCTATGTGTAAGTGGGGGGGGGGGGGGATTCTTCCCACTGACCTAAAAATGTAAGAGTATTCTTCCCACTGACTTCAAATGAAGGAGTATCCTTACCATTGACCATCCCACCAATGTGCAGCTGTAGATACAGTAATTCTTATCAGGGGTTCCCTGAGACCAGAAAATAATTTCAAGGATTCCTTTGGTGGTAAAAAGGTTGAGAAAGGCTGGACTAGAGCCTTCAGCCCATCCACAACGGACCACAGATCATCAGATGTTTCGTCAACAAATTACGAAACATCTGCTTCTTCTTAAAATAGTCGTCGACAATGTGAGATTGAACCTCATCGTAAATGGGTCTTCTCCTTTTTGCTTATCTTTTGTATGGATTGTACATATATTTCAGACTAAGACTGGTCTTTGATCCATCTTTAACTGTTCTTAAGCATCTTTTCTCAATGAGGGTTCTGGGGAACCCTATGGTTCCCGCCAGGGTTCCTAGAGGTTCCTTGAGCAATAAGCAATTTCGGCCTCTCAGATAAGTTCCCACTGACACCATTGATCTTTTTAGCTATCTGTAAGTGGGGGGAATTCTTCCCACTGACCTAAAAATGTATTTTTGTCTTAAGCATCCTTTCCCAATCAGGGTTCTGGGGAAACCTATGGTTCCTCCAAAGGTTCCTAGGGGGTTCCTTGAGCAATAAGCAATCTCTGCCTCTCAGGTAAGTTCCCACTAACCTCACAATGATCATTTTAGCTATCTGTAAGTGTGTGTGGGGGGGGGGGGGGGGGGGGGGTATTCTTCCCACTGACCTAAAAATGTAAGAGTATTCTTACCATTGACCATCCCACCAATGTGCAGCTGTAGATACAGTAATTCTTATCAGGGGTTCCCTGAGACCAGAAAATGATTTCAAGGGTTCCTTTGGTGGTAAAAAGGTTGAGAAAGGCTGGACTATTTCTGGGGAACCCTATGGTTCCTCCAAAGTTTCCTAGGGGTTCCTTGAGCAATAGGCAATTTTCGGCCTCTCAGATAAGTTCCCACTGACACCATTGATCTTTTTAGCTATCTGTAAGTTGTAAGTGGGGAGGATTCTTCCCACTGACCTAAAAATGTAAGAGTAGTCTTACCATTGACCATCCCACCAATGTGCAGCTGTAGATACAGTAATTCTTATCAGGGGTTCCCTGAGACCAGAAAATGATTTCAAGGGTTCCTTTGTGGTAAAAAGGTTGAGAAAGGCTGGACTAGAGTCTTCAGCCCATCCACAACGGACCACAGACTAAGACTGGTCTTTGATCCATCTTTAACTGTTCTTAAGCATCTTTTCTCAATGAGGGTTCTGGGGAACCCTATGGTTCCTCCAAGGGTTCCTAGAGGTTCCTTGAGCAATAGGCAATTTTCGGCCTCTCGGATAAGTTCCCACTGACACCATTGATCTTTTTAGCTATCTGTAAGTGGGGGGAATTCTTCCCACTGACCTAAAAATTTATTTTTGTCTTAAGCATCCTTTACCAATAAGGGTCCTGGGGAAATCTATGGTTCTTCCAAAGGTTCCTAGGGGGTTCCTTGAGCAATAAGCACTATCTGCCTCTCAGGTAAGTTCCCACTGACCTCACAATGATAATTTTAGCTATCTGTAAGTGGGGGGGGGGGGGGGGATTCTTCCCACTGACCTAAAAATGTAAGAGTATTCTTACCATTGACCATCCCACCAATGTGCAGCTGTAGATACAGTAATTCTTATCAGGGGTTCCCTGAGACCAGAAAATTATTTCAAGGGTTCCTTTGGTGGTAAAAAGGTTGGTGGTCTTAAGCATCCTTTCCCAATAAGGGTTCTGGGGAAACCTATGGTTCCTCCAAAGGTTCCTAGGGGGTTCCTTGAGCAATAAGCAATCTCTGCCTCTCAGGTAAGTTCCCACTAACCTCACAATGATCATTTTAGCTATCTGTAAGTGTGTGGGGGGGGGGTATTCTTCCCACTGACCTAAAAATGTAAGAGTATTCTTACCATTGACCATCCCACCAATGTGCAGCTGTAGATACAGTAATTCTTATCAGGGGTTCCCTGAGACCAGAAAATGATTTCAAGGGTTCCTTTGGTGGTAAAAAGGCTGAGAAAGGCTGGACTATTTCTGGGGAACCCTATGGTTCCTCCAAAGTTTCCTAGGGGTTCCTTGAGCAATAGGCAATTTTCGGCCTCTCAGATAAGTTCCCACTGACACCATTGATCTTTTTAGCTATCTGTAAGTGGGGAGGATTCTTCCCACTGACCTAAAAATGTAAGAGTAGTCTTACCATTGACCATCCCACCAATGTGCAGCTGTAGATACAGTAATTCTTATCAGGGGTTCCCTGAGACCAGAAAATGATTTCAAGGGTTCCTTTGGTGGTAAAAAGGTTGAGAAAGACTGGACTAGAGTCTTCAGCCCATCCACAACGGACCACAGACTAAGACTGGTCTTTGATCCATCTTTAACTGTTCTTAAGCATCTTTTCTCAATGAGGGTTCTGGGGAACCCTATGGTTCCCGCCAGGGTTCCTAGAGGTTCCTTGAGCAATAAGCAATTTCGGCCTCTCAGATAAGTTCCCACTGACACCATTGATCTTTTTAGCTATCTGTAAGTGGGGGGAATTCTTCCCACTGACCTAAAAATTTATTTTTGTCTTAAGCATCCTTTACCAATAAGGGTTCTGGGGAAACCTATGGTTCCTCCAAAGGTTCCTAGGGGGTTCCTTGAGCAATAAGCACTCTCTGCCTCTCAGGTAAGTTCCCACTGACCTCACAATGATCATTTTAGCTATCTGTAAGTGGGGGGGGGGGGGGTATTCTTCCCACTGACCTAAAAATGTAAGAGTATTCTTACCATTGACCATCCCACCAATGTGCAGCTGTAGATACAGTAATTCTTATCAGGGGTTCCCTGAGACCAGAAAATTATTTCAAGGGTTCCTTTGGTGGTAAAAAGGTTGAGAAAGGCTGGACTATTTCTGGGGAACCCTATGGTTCCTCCAAAGTTTTCTAGGGGTTCCTTGAGCAATAGGCAATTTTCGGCTTCTTAGATAAGTTCCCACTGACACCATTGATCTTTTTAGCTATCTGTAAGTTGTAAGTGGGGAGGATTCTTCCCACTGACCTAAAAATGTAAGAGTAGTCTTACCATTGACCATCCAACCAATGTGCAGCTGTAGATACAGTAATTCTTATCAGGGGTTCCCTGAGACCAGACAATGTCGTCGACAATGTGAGCTTGAACTTCATCGTGAATGTGTCTTCTCCTTTTTGCTTATCTTTTGTATGGATTGTACCGATATTTGAGACTAAGACTGGTCTTTGATCCATCTTTACTTTTTCTTAAACATCTTTTCTCAATGAGGCTTCTGTGGAACCCTATGGTTCCTCCAAAGGTTCCTAGGGGTTCCTGGAGCAATAAGCAGTTTCGGCCTCTCAGGTAAGTTCCCACTGACCTCACAATGATCTTTTTAGATATGTATAAGTGGGGGGGGGGATTCTTCCCACTGACCTAAAAATGTAAGAGTAGTCTTACCATTGACCATCCCACCAATGTGCAGCTGTAGATACAGAAATTCTTATCAGGGGTTCCATGAGACCAGAAAATGATTTCAAGGGTTCCTTTGGTGGTAAAAAGGTTGAGAAAGGCTGGACTAGAGTCTTCAGCCCATCCACAACGGACCACAGACTAAGACTGGTCTTTGATCCATCTTTAACTGTTCTTAAGCATCTTTTCTCAATGAGGGCTCTGGGGAACCCTATGGTTCCTCCAAGGGTTCCTAGAGGTTCCTTGAGCAATAGGCAATTTTCGGCCTCTCGGATAAGTTCCCACTGACACCATTGATCTTTTTAGCTATCTGTAAGTGGGGAATTCTTCCCACTGAACTCAATTAAAGGAGTATTCTTACCACTGATCTCAAATGAAGGAGTATACTTACCATGGACCATCCCACCAACGTGCAGTTGTAGATACACTAATTCTTATGAGAGGTTCCCCGGGACCAGAGCGTTTTTTTCAAGGGTTCCTTAGTATAAAGAAGGTTGAGAAAAGATAGTCTAAAGGTAGGAAGCCAAATTTGAAGCGCTTTGTCAGGTGCTGTTGCAAACATTGCTTCTTCTATTTCCTACCTTTTTGTTTTTTCTAGTTTAAAGCTACATCATGCAATGGTTTTAATCCTGCTACTTATATGTTCTTACTTATCATTCATAATTAGGCTGGTATTTTCATGCTGTTTTTGTATGTTATAGGTTTGTGCAGTAAAAAAAAAAAAAAAAAAAAAGCAGAGACAAAAGAAAGACTGAAAACGTTGAAGAGCAAACAAGATTAAAAAAGCAAGCACAAGTTTGAAAAAAATAAATAAAAAAAAGTTTGTACAATTATTCGTTGGCACGGGATTTTACACTGATCCTGGCTGCCATATGCTTGGAGTGACAATATACAATTAACTGCCGCCCTACACAAAGGCCCAGCAAGAACAGCAGTTACCCAGCAGGCAGCCTTGGTGAAATAAAAGGGGTTTATTGGGATGTGAATAGGGGCTCCTGTGTGAACGGAGACTCAGACAACCCGTAGAAAGGTCTGTGTGTTTACACCTTTGTACATGTTGTAGATTATTGTATACAGTAAAGAGAGGGCACTCAGCAGGTTAAGCCGGTCATTGTATAATGGCTGGACTTTAATTATGCACTGTCCCGAAAACACAGACAAACTGATAAACGCCCGAGTCGGCCAAGCTGGGAGACTACTGGCCAAAATAAAGACTTCAATCCCCACCCCATTTCGGTCACTGCTTCATTGCCGGACTTGCATGAAAAATAAATTTTATTTTTTTCCTTTTCTTGCGAAGAAAAAGAGAATAGTCAGCAATAATGATGGAACCTTCTCATGCACTAAAGCTCCCACCCTTGTTCTGGGTCAGAGCCTCAAAGTACCGAAGCCGCTGGAACAGCCAGGAGCCAGGCAAACCAGCATTTTAAGGAGGAGCGTTCATCAATGGTTTCCTTCATATTTTCTTACTAAAGGTTTTCTTTACTCGGAGCTACATGTTGCATATGATGCCCTAAACCAGGGGTCTCCAAACTTTCTAAACAAAGGGCCAGTTTACTGTCCTTCAGACTTTTGAGGGGGTCGGAGTGGCCAGTGGGAGTAGAAAATGCCCCAGTATCAGGGGGAGCAAAAAAATTACATGTGCCTGTAATCAGCAGAAGGAAGAGTAGTGCCCCATCATTTGTATTAGTATGAGGAATAGTGCCCCATCATTGGTATTAGTAGGAGGAGTAGTGCCCCATCATTGGTTTTAGTAGGAGGAGTAGTGCCCCATCATTTGTATTAGTAGGAGGAATAGTGCCGTATCATTGTTCTTAGTAGGAGGAATAGTGCCCCATTAATGGTATCAGTGGGAGGAATAGTGCCCCGTCATTGGTATTATTAGGAGGAGTAGTGCCCTATTTTTGGAATTAGTGAGAAGCAATAGTGCCCCATTGTTGGAATTAGTGGGAAGCAATAGTGCCCCATCGTTGGTATCAGTGGAAGGAAAAATGCCCATTATTGGTGTCAGTAAGGCCCCTTTCACACTGGGCGGTTTTCAGGTGGTACAGCGCTAAAAATAGCGCCTGTACACCGCCTGAAAAAACCGGCCCCATTCAATCCAGTGTGAAACCCGGCGGGCTTTCACACTGGATCGGTGCGCTAGTATGGACGGTAAAAAAAAGTCCTGCTAGCAGCATCTTTGGAGCAGTATAGGAGCCGTGTATTCACCGCTCCTACCCATTGAAATCAATGGGACACCGCGGTAAAACCGCGGCAATACCGTCACAAAGCGCTGCTACGGCGGCGCTTTGCAGGGGATTTTAACCCTTTTTCGGCCGCTTGTGGGGGGTAAAACCGCAACGCGAGTGGCCGAATCCCGCGGCTAAAACTAAGGTAAAGCAGCGCTAAATATAGCGTTGCTTTACCTTCACCGCGGCTCCCGCCCCAGTGTGAAAGGGGCCTTAGAGGAATGGTTACTCACTGTTGGAGTCAGTGGAAGGAATGGTGCCTCCTTGTTGGTGTCAGTGGGAGGAGTAATGCCCCAAAGGCCGGATAAAGGAAAGCAAAGGGCCGATTTCGGTCCACGAGCTGTAGTTTGGAGGTCACTGCCCTAGACAGACTCATTTGACTTTACACTGATGTGAACGTGAAAGAAAGTCACAGAAAACTCAGTGTCTAATGCAGCCATTTTCAACCAGGTATCCGTGGAACCCTAGGGTTCCGTCAGAGAGGCTGCTAGGGGTTCCTTGAGCTGTGGCCGACTAACCTATCATTTGAAGGTGCCTGCATAGTTTCAGGGCCAACACCACTTGGCAAAGCCAGCAGCATGACGGAGGACTTCTTATTAGGGGATTTCACCGGCGCACAATGCCACTTATAACAGTGTTAGTGTAATGACTGGACACAGGACTTCCTACCTTAAAGGGTATATAAACATATAAACCCGAACAAAAAACTTCACCGGTGCACAGAGCCGCTTCAATGGATCGGTCTTCACAAATCAGAACTTGCAAAAATGGAAGATCGTGGGACTGTAGATATTGCTAGTTGGTAGAACATTTATTTGAAAAAAATTAAAATCAGCTAGAGATATGTGAGCTTTGTTGTACATCGTCAACGTACCTTTGTTGAAAAATCTTTAAGAAAAATAATTGAAAAGTTAAAAAAAAAAAAAATCAGATGAGGATCGCGTGGTCAAAGTCATGGCTGGAGAGAGCGGATAACTTCATGGGTGTACTGCTGATCCATTACTATCCAATCACAGGCTGGGGCAGGTCTCTGACCAAGCTGTATTGCTTTAACGGCTGTACGGAAAACAGGCTGTGTTATCTAGGAGGACATGTGTGAACCTCAAGACTGGATGACCTAAACTGCAAACTCAGCATGTTGGCAGGTGAAACAAAAAAGTATTTTACTGGTATCTATAGTTCTGCTGTAAGTAATAGAAAGAGGTATTTGCTGTATATGCAAAAAATTACACAGTGAACCTTTAATTTGCCTGGGGAGGCTGAAATTGTGTCAACTTTCTCCTGCTCTTGTGGCCTTTAGACGTGAATTTCCTCCTCAATGGTCTGCAATGTACGTTATGTCAGGATACACCCTTCCCTTTCTCAGAGCCCTTCAGGGTGTGGAATATGCTGGCCTTATTATTGTTCCTTTTTCATTCTCTTTTCACCCCTCCTTGCCAGGGGCTTTGGGAGGGGGGGGGGGGGGGCTTGGGGGGCTGGAGCCCCGAATGGGTCCCCGAAAAGCCCAGAGTCTCGGCCATTTATTAAAAAAAGATTAGCCCCGAGTCCCCCGAGAAAGTGCGGCTCCGCACTGCGCATGAGTGGGGAGTCCTAGCACACATCCTCTACCACTACAATTTTCCCTCCTAGTACACATCTTCTTCCCCCCTACCTCAAATCCTTCCCTCCCAGCACAAGTCTTCTTCCCCTCGTCCCCCTTTACCAACACAAATCCCCCCAGATCACCACTTTTAGCACCCCCCCCCCCCCATTTTCTCTTCCTAGTAAACATATTCTCCCCCCCCCCCCCACTTCAAATCCTTCCCTCCCAGCACAAATCTCCCCCCAACACAAATTCCTCTAGATCACGACTTTTAGCACCCCCCCCCCCATTTCCCCCTTCTAGTACACATATTCTCCCCCCCACTTCAAATCCTTGCCTCCCAGCACAAATCTTTCCCCCCCTCCCAACACAAATTCCTCTAGATCACTACTTTTAGCACCCCCCATATTCCCCTCCTAGTACACATTGTCTCCCCCCACTTCAAATCCTTCCCTCCCAGCACAAATTTTCTTCCCCCCCTCCCAACACAAATCCCCTAGATCACCACTTTTAGCACCCCCCCCCCATTTTCCCCTTCTAGTACAAATATTCTCCCCCCTACTTCACAATCTTCCCCTCCCAGCACAAATCTTCCCCCCCCCCTCCCAACACAAATTCTTCTAGATCACCACTTTTAGCACCCCCCATATTCCCCTCCTAGTACACATATTCTCCCCCCACTTCAAATCTATCCCTCCCAGCACAAATCTCCCCCCCTCCCAACACAAATTCCTCTAGATCACGACTTTTAGCACCCCTCCCCATTTTCCCCTTCTAGTACAAATATTCTCCCCCCCCCCACTTCAAATCCTTCCCTCCCAGCACAAATCTTTCCCCCCTCCAAACACAAAGTCCCCTAGATCACCACTTCTATCACCCCCCCCCCCATTTTCCCCTCCTAGTACACACATTCTCCCCCCACTTCAAATCCTTCCCTCCCAGCACAAATCTTCTTCCCCCCTCCCAACACAAAGCCCCTAGATCACCACTTTTAGCAACCCCCCCCCAAATATCCCCTCCTAAAATAATACTTGCCTAAAACACCCTACCGCCCCCCCCCCCCCCCCAAATTTCCCCTTCCAACATAAAATCCCTCCCCCAATCTCCTGGTGGTGCACCCCTCCTACCCACCCTTGTCCCGTCCCTGACCATACATATGACCCCCAGAGGAGTCACTTGCAAACATTTGGGTTTTGCCTTCCTCAGCGGAAATTTTTTTTATTGCTACATCTCCTAAGGGATCCTAGAACGTCTCAAGGACAAGCAACAATATCTCCCAGGCTTCTGGTCCATTAGTGACTGGGATCCAATAGGAATCTTGCTTTTTTAATTTTTTTGGGGGGGTGTGTGGCAGCACTAAGATTTGGGATCCATTTTTGTCAATGCTCAGCACTCTAGTTTGGGGTTTCCTTGATAGATAGTGGATGAGACCTTATGAGAGCTCTCAGTTGCTCACCTCCTGAGGGTACCCAGCAGGAGGCTGGTTCCTCAGACTAGACGTCTGTGTGTGTGTGTGTAGAGAAGGGTCTCAAACAATGAGTATTATGCAAAAACAATTTTCTTTCAGACTTTTTTTAATTGGTCAAAGGAATAAAGCCAACAGGTTTTGGGGGATTGGAACTCCCCCTTCTTCAGAGAAGAAGGAACAATAGACACGCTGCATGACTAAGGCATTGTGCTAAGAAGCCAAAATACGCTATATTGTCAAAAGTATTAGGACACCTGCCTTTACACACACATGAACTTTAATGGCATCCCAGTCTTAGTCCGTCGAGTTCAATATTGAGTTGGCCCACCCTTTGCAGCTATAACAGCTTCAACAACTCTTCTGGGAAGGCCGTCCACAAGGTTTAGGAGGGTGACTATGGGAATGTTTGGCCATTCTTCCAGAAGCACATATGTGAGGCCTTCCCAGAAGTTGAAGCTGTTATAGCTGCAAAGGGCGGGCCAACTCAATATTGAACCCTACAGACTAAAGCCCCATACACACGGTCGGATTTTCCGATGGATTCTGTCCTATCGGACAATGTTGTTGGAAATTCCGACCTTGTGTAGGCTCCATCGGACATTTTCCATCGGATTGTCCGACGGACAAAGTCCTATCTCCTGCTCTAAAAATTTTCCGACAACAAAGTCCGATCACACCAATTCCGATCGTGTGTAGCGAATTCCGACGGACAAAGTGCCACGCATGCTCAGATCACATTACAAGACCAAAGCTATTGGCTACTAGCCTCTACGTAGTCCCGTCGTAGGCAACAAACGTCACCACGTTCAGAATGATCGGATTTTCCGACAACCTTGTCCGACCGTGTGTATGCAACACCAGTGTCGGACTAAATCCGTCGGACCAAATCCGATGGATTTGGTGGTCGGATTTTCCGACCGTGTGTATGGGGCTTAAGACTGGGATTCCATTAAATTTCATGTGCGTGTAAAGGCAGGCGCCCCACTTTAAAAACTATTAGAGATGTTGTTTTTTTGCTGCCCACTCCTTGTGAACTCCAGCAACCATGAAAGAACATTGGGGTTAATTTACTAAAACTGTAGCGTGCAAAATCTGGTGCAGCTCTGCATGGTAGCCAATCACCTTCTAACTTCCGCTTGTTCAATTAAACTTTGACAATAAAACCTGGAAGCTGATTGGTTTCTATGCAGAGCTGGACCAGATTGTGCACTTTCAAGTTTTAGTAAATAAACCCCCAATGTCTTGAAGCCGCATAGTGAATGTGAGCCAAGGGAAGCCAAACCGGTCAGTGGTCGAAATCACTTAGTTCAAGTAGCAGTTGATGAGCGAGACCATAACACTCTGAATTCCAACCTTTTTTGGAGTCTCCATCACAGATCAGGTGCGGAGATTGGGGGGAAGCGCACAGATGTCGGAGGGGAATGAGGTTGAGCAGCAATTGTTGACTTTCAGTCTAATGCCCCATACACACGGTCGGATTTTCGGACAATGTTGTGTGTAGGCTCCATCTGACTTTTTCCGTCGGATTTTCCGACGGACAAAGTTTTATCTCCTGCTCTCAAATTTTCCTATCGGACTTTTTCCGATCGTGTGTAGCGAATTCCGACGGACAAAGTGCCACGCATGCTCAGATCACATTACAAGACCAAAGCTATTGGCTACTAGCCTCTACGTAGTCCCGTCGTACGCAACGAACGTCACCACGTTCAGGATGATCGGATTTTCAGACAACTTTGTCCGACCGTGTGTATGCAACACAGTGTTGGACAAAATCCGTTGGAAAAAATCCGACGGATTTTGTGGTCGGAATTTCCGACCGTGTGTACGGGGCATTAGGAACACGCCAAAAAACATTAAACTTCATACCAAACTACCTACAGAAGAGCACATTTTGTTCCATTTACAAAGTGAATGTGAGCCAAGGGAAGCCAAACTGGTCAGTGGTTGAAGTCACTTGGTTCAAGTAGCAGTTGATGAGCGAGAACATAACACTCTAAATTCCAACGTTTTCTAGATTCTCCATCACAGATCAGGTGCGGAGATTGGAGGGGAGTGCACATGTGTCAGAGGGGTATGAGGTTGAGCAGCAATTGTTGACTTTCAGTCCAAGGAACACGCCAAAAATCATTAACCTTCATACCAAACTACCTACAGAAGAGCACATTTCGTTCCATTCACGTAGTGAATGTGAGCCAAGGGAAGCCGAACCGGTCAGTGGTCGAAGTCACTTGGTTCAAGTAGCAGTTGATGAGCGAGAACATAACACTCTGAATTCCAACCTTTAGGCCCCTTTCACAAGGGGCGGATCCGTATTGATCCGCCCCGTGAAGATCCGCTGCTCAGCGGGGATCGCACAGCTGATCCACGCTGAGCCGGCTGATGATAGGGCGGTCCCTGCACGTTGTGCAGGGACCGCTCTGTCAGTTCTCTGCTCTCCTCTATGGGGGATCGGATGAACACGGACCGTCTGTCCGCGTTCATCCGATCCGCTCTGCAGACGGATGAAAAAATAGGGTTTTCCTCCGTCTGCAGAATCGGACAATTGCGGAGACGGACGATAGCAGGTGTCAGCGGATGCTCATCCGCTGACTCCCGCTATCCCATAGACATGCATGTATGTCCATTTTTCATCCAAAAACGGATGGATGAAAAACGGACATACGGTCCGCATGTGTGAAAGGGGCCTTTCTGGATTCTCCATCACAGATCCGGTGCGGAGATTGGGGGGGAGCGCACAGATGTCAGAGGGGAATGAGGTTGAGCAGCAATTGTTGACTTTCAGTCCAAGGAACACGCCAAAAATCATTAAACTTCATACCAAACTACCTACAGAAGAGCACATTTTGTTCCATTCACATAGTGAATGTGAGCCAAGGGAAGCCAAACCGGTCAGTGGTTGAAGTCACTTGGTTCAAGTAGCAGTTGATGAGCGAGAACATAACCCTCTGAATTCCAACCTTTTCTGGATTCTCCATAACAGATCAGGTGCGGAGATTGGAGGGGAGCGCACATGTGTCAGAGGGGAATGAGGTTGAGCAGCAATTGTTGACTTTCAGTCTAATGCCCCATACACACGGTCGGATTTTCGGACAATGTTGTCGGAAATTCCGACCGTGTGTAGGCTCCATCTGACTTTTTCCGATCGTGTGTAGCGAATTCCGACGGACAAAGTGCCACGCATGCTCAGATCACATTACAAGACCAAAGCTATTGGCTACTAGCCTCTACGTAGTCCCGTCGTACGCAACGAACGTCACCACGATCAGGATGATCGGATTTTCAGACAACTTTGTCCGACCGTGTGTATGCAACACCAGTGTCGGACAAAATCAGTCGGAAAAAATCCACGGATTTTGTGGTCGGAATATCCGACCGTGTGTACGGGGCATTAGGAACACGCCAAAAAACATTAAACTTCATACCAAACTACCTACAGAAGAGCACATTTCGTTCCATTCACATAGTGAATGTGAGCCAAGGGAAGCCAAACCGGTCAGTGGTTGAAGTCACTGGGTTCAAGTAGCAGTTGATGAGCGAGAACATAGCACTCTGAATTCCAACGTTTTCTAGATTCTCCATCACAGATCAGGTGCAGGGATTGGATGGGGAGCGCACAGATGTCAGAGGGGAATGAGGTTGGGCAGCAATTGTTGACTTTCAGTCCAAGGAACACGCCAAAAAACATTACCCTTCATACCAAACTACCTACAGAAGAGCACATTTCGTTCCATTCACGTAGTGAATGTGAGCCAAGGGAAGCCAAACCGGTCAGTGGTTGAAGTCACTTGGTTCAAGTAGCAGTTGATGAACGAGAACATAGCACTCCGAATTCCAACCTTTTTTGGAGTCTCCATCACAGATCAGGTGCGGAGATTGGGGGGGAGCGCACATGTGTCAGAGGGGAATGAGGTTGAGCAGCAATTGTTGACTTTCAGTCCAAGGAACACGCCAAAAATCATTACCCTTCATAACAAACTACCTACAGAAGAGCACATTTCGTTCCATTCACATAGTGAATGTGAGCCAAGGGAAGCCAAACCGGTCAGTGGTTGAAGTCACTTGGTTCAAGTAGCAGTTGATGAGCGAGAACATAACACTCTGAATTCCAACCTTTTTTGGAGTCTCCATCACAGATCAGGTGCGGAGATTGGGGGGGAGCGCACAGATGTCAGAGGGGAATGAGGTTGAGCAGCAATTGTTGACTTTCAGTCCAAGGAACACGCCAAAAATCATTACCCTTCATACCAAACTACCTACAGAAGAGAAAATTTCGTTCCACTCGTCAAACCCAGTGACAGGTAATTATTGTCTGAACTGCGTAATTCTTCGAATACTTGACCAGTTTCATTTTTGAAAGAGCAGGCAACATTGATATTATCTTCAAAAGACACTAAATTAAAAATTTTAATTAGCTAACCAGGTGTAAAAAAAATGACTTCTACACCTGGGTGGAACCGGCCCCACCTGCCAATACACATAGGAAAAAAAAAATCCCAAGTATTAGTTCTGAATGTAATACACATTGGGGTTGATTTACTAAAGGCAAATAGACTGCTCAGTTGCGCTCTGCAAGTGGAAACCACCCCAGAGCTTAGTAAACAAGGCGCGGCTTCACTTTGCAAAAGAATACCCAATCACTTGCAAGGAAAACGTAAACATTTTTTAAAATAATTAACAAGCAGCATTTTTTGCTTTCGCGTGATTGGATGGCGGAACTCGGCAGAGCTTCTTCTCATTTACTAAGCTTAGGAGAAAATTCCCTTGCAGAGTGTAAGGCCCCTTTCACACGAGGCGGACTCCGCTTGCACGGAGTCCGCCTCTGTCCGCCGGCTCAGCGGGAGATCTCTCCGTTGATCTCCGCTGAACCGGCGGAAGGACAAGTCCCTCTCTGCTCACTGAGCGGGGAGGGGCTTGCGAGCGCCGCTGGTCACAATGGAGAGATCGGATGAAAACGGACAGCGTGTCCGTTTTCATCAGCTCTCACCCGATCCGATCCGCCAGCGACGGATCTGGACGTAGAGCCATACGTCTGCTTTTGGCGGATCGGACCGGGTTGGATGTCAGCGGACATCCGACGCTCCATAGACTAACATGGAGCGCCCGTTCAGATCCGCCGTCAAAACTGACAGGCGGATCTGAACGGTCCGATCGTGTGAAAGGGGCCTTACTGCACTTGCAACTTGAACAGTCTATTTGCCTTTAAACGCTTCAGCTCCAGAAGATTTACCACCACCCCCCCCCCTCCATTTTTTGCGATACGGCACTGCGTCACTTTAACTGACAATTGCGCGGTTGTGCGACGTTGTACCCAAACAAAATTGACGTCTTTTTTCCCACATAAAAAGAGCTTTCTTTTGGTGGTATTTGATCACCTCTGCGGTTTTTATTTTTTGCGCTATAAACAAAAAAAGAGCGACAATTTTGAAAAAAATAACAATATTTTATACTTTTTGCTATAATAAATAACCCAAAAAATGTAAAAAAACGAAACAAATTTCTTCCTCAGTTTAGGCTGATATGTATTTTTCTACATATTTTTGGTAAAAAAAATTGGTTTGCGCAAAAGTTATCGCGTCTACAAAATAGGGGATACATTTATGGCATTTTTTTATTTTTTCTGCTAGTAATGGCAATGATCTGAGATTTTTATTGGGACTGCGACATTGCGGCGGACAGGTCGGACACTTTTGACACTTTTTTGGGACCAGTGACATTTATACAGCGATCAGTGCTATTATTTTTTTTTATTATTCTATTCTATTCCTTTATTTTCTATTCTATTTTATTCTCTTTGGAAATTTGAAAACTATTCAAATTCCAAAACTATTCGAATTCAAAGTTGAAAACAATTTGAACTTGATTTGAATCCGAATTTCATCCTAATTTTTTTTCTCGTTATTTCGGATTAGTTTAAATAAAAATAATAGTAAAAATAAACTCTACCTTCGGGGGTATTTCTTTTGGGTTTGGCCAAAATATGTGTAGAAACAAATTCATGTTTTTCAGGGGTATTACCCCCAATATTTTCTCTGTAATAAAAACTTGTTTACTTTTATATATGTGGTCCCACTCTCTGCATTGTATTTCTTTAAAAACAAAAAAGACAGACAATTAAAAAAAAATAAAAATAAAATAATACATTTTACTTTCTACTGTAAAACACATCAAATGAAATTAAAAAAAAAAAAAAGAATTTTGTCATCAATTTTGGCCAATATGTATTCTGCTACATATTTTTGGGGAAAAAAAATCCCAATAAGCGTATATTGATCGGTTTGCACCAAATTTATATCGTCCACAAACTATGGGATACATTTATGGAATTACGGGCAATCGAACACTAAAGCCTCATACACACGATCAGATTTTCCGCAGGCAAAACCTCAGACTTTTGTCCGAAGGGCGTTGGCCCCAAACTTGCCTTTCATACAAACGGCACACATTTGTCGGTCAACAAACACGAAACGTACTAGATGTACTACGTTGTTTTTCAGCTCTTTAGCGCCACCCTTTGGGCTCCTCATGCTAATTTCGTGTTAGTAGAAGTTTGGTGAGTGTTAATTCGCGCTTTTCATTTCGCACTTTTAATTTCATACTTTTCATTTCACACTTTTCAGTTTGTTTCTGAACGTCCGTTCGTCAACCAGCCATGTTGCGGAATCGGAGGAGAGAACGTGTTATTTATTATTGGCCTTGGAGTTATTGCTTTGACCCAAGTCCAGTCCAGGAACAGGAGGAGTTCTTGGACCAAAAATTGGTTGCTTTATTAATGGTGACCGATTATGTCATACGCCTTTGCTGCGGGAGCTCCAGGAGAATAATCTGGATGATTTTCGGAATTATCTCCGGATGACGGACCCCTGCTTTCACCAACTCTTGGCATTGTTGACCCCTTATATTAAGAAGCAGGACACATGCATGAGGCTTTTGTTTAGTTTTTTGGTTGAATAATGATTTGATATGTTATATTTTCTATATTTTTGGATGCATAGAATGCACTTTTTGGTTAAGTTCTATTGGCAGATAGCGTGTCTAATTTTATTTGTTTTCATTTTTTAATGCACAATAAAAAAAATTGTGTAGAATAATACTTGGCTCTGTGTTTTACTTCAAATGACAGTTTGGGAGTCGGCAGTTACTTTTAAAAAAATACAATTTAAAATTAACAAGGGGCACCAACATAGTTGTATCTTTGATCTAAAAAATACGGGATAATGGTGTTGTGGTGGCCAAACAAAAAAAAAAAAATGCATAATAATATTATTCTTGATATCACTAGAACAAAAAAAGCCTTTGAAAATTTGTTTGCAATAACTCCATCAGTATCACCAGCAAAGCAGCTTCATTATTATCCCATTAACCGCTTCCCGACCGCCTAACGCCGATATACGTCGGCAAAATGGCACGGGCAGGCAAAATCACGTACCTGTACGTGATCGTGCATGTGCATGCCTGTGGGGCGCGCGCGCACCGCCAGCAGCGCGCTCGCGACCAGGTCGGGAGCTCCGTGACCCCGGCCGCGGGACCAGCGGACCCGATCGCCGCTGGTGTCCCGCGAACGGGTTACGGAGCTGAAGAACAGGGAGAGGTCTGTGTAAACAAACCTCTCCCCGCGCTTCCTACACTGCCTGTCATTGATCGGCTGTTCCCTGTCATCGGGAAAGCCGATCAATGACGTCAGACGTACAGCCACGCCCCCCTACTGTAAAAAAAAACACAACACGTCACACTGACTCCTCCCCGCCCCCTAGTGGTTAACTCCTTCACTGCCACTGTCATTTACATAGGAATCAGTGCTATTTAAATAGCACTGATTTCTGTATAAATGACAAATGTCCCAAAAATGTGTCAAAAATGTCCGATGTGTCCGCCATAATGTCGCAGTCACAATAAAAATCGCTGATCGCCGCCATTACTAGTAACAAAAAAAATATTAATAAAAATGCTATAAAACTATCCCCTATTTTGCAAACGCTATAACTTTTGCGCAAACCAATCAATAATCGCTAATTGCGATTTTTTTTTTACCAAAAATATGTCGAAGAATACGTATCGGCCTAAACTGAGAAAAAAAAAAAATTTTATATATTTTTTGGGGATATTTCTTATAGCAAAAAGTAAAAAATATTGCATTTTTTTCAAAATTGTCGCTCTATTTTTGTTTATAGCGCAAAAAATAAAAACCGCAGGGGCGATCAAATACCACCAAAAGAAAGCTCTATTTGTGGGAAAAAAAGGACGCCAATTTTGTTTTGGAGCCACGTCGCACGACCGCGCAATTGTCAGTTAAATCGACGCAGTGCCGAATCGCAAAAAGGGCCTGGTCCTTTTGCTGCCAATTGGTCCGGGGCTGAAGTGGTTAAAGAAGAAGAGAATTGTGCCCTACATTTCCAGATTTCATTTACTAACACTTTTTGGGGACCGGTGACACTAATACAGTGATCAGTGGTAAAAAAAATATATGCACTGTCACTGTACTAATGACAAGGGGAAGGGGGTTAACATCAGGGGCGATCAAAGGGTTAATGGTTTGCCTAGCTGGTGTTTTTGTACAATGTGGGAGGTGCTTTTACCAGGAACACAGGATTCATGCCTTACTGACAGAACGGCGATCTGCCTTGTTTACATAGACTGCCGTTCTGCCCCTTTGCCAAAATGATCGGCAGGTGCCGGCGGACACGAGTCCGCGTTACCGACTGATCGGCTCCTTGCTGTGTATAATCACAGTGGGAGCGAGCCGCGGGTGGGGCACATCCACGCCTGTTACCCGGAAGTGCGGGATCATGTGTATATGCGTGATCCTGCGCACAGCGGCTGCCCTGTAGCAGTAAAACTGCTATAGGGCGGTCGTGAAGTGGTTAATAAATCAACCCCACTGCATGCTCGAAGCTACAAGAAAAGCCTCCAGTTTGGGTCTCTTGACCTTTCTGCTAATTAGTTGGGTTACCAAAGTAGAAGCTAGACCAGGATTACCCTCAACCAAAGAACGTCCCGGAGGGCAGGACCAGCAAGTTTTTTGAGTTGCAGGGACCCTTTGGTAATAGGTTTTCTATCAAACTAAACTACTTAAAGAGACTCTGATAAACCCACTGCCTCCCCCTATATATTTATTCATTTAGTCTACATGGGTTGTAATGAAGAGTAATACTTATTGCTTGCTCCTGCAGGTTCTTCCCACTGGTTCTGAGATGAATCGCTGGTCTTGCACAGGGGCGTATCTACCACGAGGCAAATAAAGTTTTTGCCTTGGGCAGCATTTTTCAGGGGGGGCGCCACCACCCTCAGGCAGAAGGGACCAGTGGTGTCACTACAGGGGTGCAAGGGGGGCAATCCCCCCCTTTTATTTCTTGCTCCCTGCGGGCACACAGTGATGCAATGGCGCCTTTTATGGATCATAGCAGCAGCCGACAGATAGGACTGGCTGAGGAGGCGGGAGTGCTGCCCATCGGCACCGGGCGGCTCGGGGCGGGGTACTGCTGTCCATGGAATCCATTGGGATGTGTGACTAGAAATTAGCTTCCTTAGTCACTGGATCTGTCCTACCCCTACCCTCTCTTACTGTTGGTCAGTTCCTGTGAGGATAGCCCCTTGTGAACTGCAAGAGATGGGACAGGGGCATATAAGGGTCAGCAACCATGGAAGCTAGTCACTGGTCCCGTTGCATAATGTTATGGGTTTTGCCAGTGGGGGGGGGCAAACATACCCACCACCACCCTCACCCCTCCCCCAGCCCGCCTGTTTACCAGCCCCGCTTGCAAGCCCGCCAGCCCCTGCATTTACCCCATCCAGGTCCCGGGTGGCTTCAGCGGCTTCCCCGGCATCTTCCCCCTACCATCAAATCATCTACTATACAGAGAGGTGAGCACATGGAAAGCATTACAAGAGATTTTTCTATTCCCTATGATGACCATGAATGATCACTACTGGGGAGTCACATCTCTAACCATATCTCTAACCATCTCCTGTATCCTGTCAGCAGTCTCTCATCATCTCCCGTACCCTGTCTGCAGTCTCTGACCATCTCCTGTATCCTGTCAGCAGTCTCTTACCATCTCCTGTATCCTGTCAGCAGTCTCTCATCATCTCCCGTACCCTGTCTGCAGTCTCTGACCATCTCCTGTATCCTGTCCGCAGTCTCTTACCATCTTTTGTATTCTGTCCACAGTCTCTGACCATCTCCTGTATCCTGTCCGCAGTCTCTCATCATCTCCCGTACCCTGTCTGCAGTCTGTAACCATCTCTTGTATCCTGTCCGCAGTCTCTTACCATCTTTTGTATTCTGTCCACAGTCTCTGACTATCTCCTGTATCCTGTCTGCAGTCTCTGACCATCTCTTATATTATGTCTGCAGTCTCTGACCATCTCCTGTATCCTGTTTGCAGTCTCTGACCATCTCTTGTTTCCTGTCCGCAGTCTCTAACCATCTCTTGTATCCTGTCCGCAGTCTCTAACCATCTCCTGTATCCTGTCCACAGTCTCTAACCATGTTTTGTATCCTGTCCATAGTCTCTAACCATCTCCTGTATCCTGTTAAGAGTCTCTAACCATCTCTTGTATCCTGTCCGCAGTCTCTAACCATCTCTTGTATCCTGTCTGCAGTCTCTAACCATCTCCTGTATCCTGTCTGCAGTCTCTAACCATCTCTTGTATCCTGTCCACAGTCTCTGACCATCTCCTGTATCCTTTCCACAGTCTCTAACCATCTCTTGTATCCTCATCGCAGTCTCTGATCATCTCCTTTATCATGTCCACAGTCTCTGATCATCTCCTGTATCATGTCCGCAGTCTCTGATCATCTCCTGTATCTGACCAACTCCTGAGGTGGAGCTCTAATAGGAAGAGGTGGAGCCTAAATAGGAAGGGGTGGGGTTTACAGATGAAGGGGTGGATCTTAAACAGGAAGGGGTGGACCAAATTTAGATGGGGGGCAATTTTAGTCTTTCCTAGGGCAACACAAAACCAAAATACATCACTGGCCCTGCATTGTACCCAAGGACTTAAAGGCCCTGTCCATATTCTCGGGGTGGATCAGAAGCGAGGAAGATCGCCGGCTACTGCAAGAGTAAAGAATACCTCCATAGACTAAAATAGCAGCAATTCATGAATTAGGGGGAGCCTAATGAATTTTTTTATAGCCGACAACAGAGGCGGCTCTAGGCTTTGTGAGGCCTTAGGCGAGACTTACACATGAGGCCCCACTCACGCCCGTAATAGGAAAAAAAATACAAGCACACAGAAAAGGGGGTGAGATAAAGAGGGGGGGAGAGAATCAGTGATTGAGCACAGGCGAATTAGGAGGCTGTGAGTGCGAGGCCTTAGGCGACCGCCTAATTTGCCTACTTAGAGAGCCGCCTCTGGCCGACAATACATATAAACCTCAGGGCACAGACTTTTCAGTAACCCCTTGGCGGGAGTGGGTACACGGCTAAATGGTGGTGCCGACCAAAATAATAAGAAGCCATCACCCAAGTTGTAGATCCTGCTGAAAGGTTTACTGAAGTCCCATGTCAGCAAGAAAGGTATACACCACTGCAGCCCTCTTTTTCAAGACAACACCAAAGACCACTTAACTATGCTCCTTTTCGAGACCTTATAATATACCTGGTGCTTGTAGTTATGGGGGAACATTTGACCTCCTATCAAGTTTCTATTCTATTCTATTCAGTGCTCAAGTCTGAACATCCAAACACCAGGACTGATCCAACACTATCACTCAAGAAGGAGAAATCTACAACCCCGTGCAAGCACAAACACGGAGCGTATCGCAAGGGTTGACTTCTGGCTCTGATCAAGGAACAGAGCGGCAGGTAAGGGCGTGTACGGAGAGTATCAGCGTGTGAACCTGAATGGGCAAAGTAATGGTCTCTTTACATTTTTTGAAACCCTTAAAATATCCAGAAATCACCAATCATAGGAGCGTTTTTGAGAATGTCTGTATGGTTTTGGTATTCTGGAAAGGGTCTTCCACTGGCCATAAATGGTCCAATAAGAGCAAGCCCTGTGATTAGCCACTTTTGAAGAAACGGACAGGTATTCCTAAACTTCTCAAATAGTTGTCAGGTCACCTGAGACCAGGTGACAGGTGCACTCAGTAGGAATCGGAAGTGCACCGCTAGGTAGTGGACCTTAGGACTGACTGCTGCGGATTATACCCGGGGAGATTCAGGACACAGGTCTACTGGATCACTAACACAGATCCCAGTGGGAGCTAGAGCATAGATTCCCCAGGGCGCGGAGTCTAAGAGCCAGCAGGTGTTCGCCAGAGCCTCTAGTGGTGAGGATGGACTTCGCTGCAGTCTGGCTCCAGGTCGCGACCCCCAGGGTCTCACAGCTCACGCTCACAGTAGACTACAGGAGAAGGAAGCAGCAGGCTGGAACGACAAGGATAGTAAGGGGATAAAGCAGAGGTCAGGGTAACTAGCAGACAGGAACAACAGAGTACACACCAAAGGTTCAGGGTCACAGGCAGACAGGAATCGCTGAGAACACGCCAAGGTCGGTAACGGAGACAAACTTAAAGCACACAGCAAGCAGGAACCAGGAAGCCGAACACACCATGGATACACAATGGTTGATCAGCCCCACTGGCTTGCAGTGCACAGGTTAATATAGGTTCCCCTGATGGGGCCTGGGGTGGAGCCATGCTTAGAGGAGAGGTTATAAAAACCACCAGGTGAGAGTAGCTGGCCTCTTAGTCTGAACACATGGAGGAGAGGTAAGCAAACAGGGGAAGATTACTGCATAACCGTGACAATAGTTTCCTCCTACCAGGCATGTACTGGCCATCTGGACTACTGGGAGTTTCCCGAGGGGGCCCGATGGCTCAGTGGGCCGGTTTCAGTGACAGCCTGTCAAAGTAATGGCTGCGCGGCTCGCCCTCAACTTCACGCGGCGATGTGAGAAGGATGAGAAAAATACAGAGGAGAATAAGTGAAATAATAAAGGAGGTTAGTGGGGAATCCTTATGTTATGCTTTTTTGCACAAATGCGTACAGTTTATACACTGTTTTTGTGCTTGTTTGCAAAATTGAAGTGGGCCGGTCTGGATGAAGTCCAGGGCCACATTTTTGTCCCAGTCCAGCCCCGCCTCCTACCATGACCAACTAACATCCTCCTATTCAAATTTTACAAAAACTACAATGTGTAACATTTTTTTTTATGAGATCCCTGGGCCTCTGCCAGCTACCCGACCAGAAGCTTGAATTTTCGTAGGTGGTTACTCATTTAGCAAGTTATAGACAAGCATGTCTAAACAAGTGAAAAAAAAAAAAACCATTGAGATCCCATGATCCAACGGGAGCGTTGTCTGCTGTGCTTTGCTGTGAGCTTTGCTTTCAGTCGGTGTGATGTAATGGAGGAGGTAAGGGGGAACGGGTAGGATGTGTAAAGGGTATTAGGTGCCGGGATTCAACACCAATTGCTCTGCTACTTCCAACAAGGAAGACGTCCAGTGGGGGTTTCCTAAAGCTGAAGGAATCTCTCAATTTCATTATAAAGCTATTATACCAAGCTGCACGGGGCTGTACATCAGCAGCCTCAAAATTTCCAATATAGGCGCGTTAGGCGAGTGGAAATAGGCTGAGGGCGAGTGTGGAGCCACATCAGAGGGGGGCCGCTCAGGGCCAACTTAATGAGCCCTGCACTTTCCCTGTCCCCTTGTATCTTGGCCAAGTCGATCAGGTCAGCAGGCGGCTCAGCGGTGCGGGGGAGGCTGCCTGTAACTCTCCCCTGTCATTCAATCAGGTTGGGCGGTCCCTCGGGGATCTTCAATATCTCCCGAGGCTGCTGGGGTTGGTGAGCGGAGTCAGGGGTGTGGCTGCCTCCTCCACTCCTACCAAAGACTCGTTTTACTCAAGCGGAGGAAGAGAGACCACAGCAGCCCTGGGAGTGTTCATATCTACCAAGTGACTGAGCAACTTGTCACGGCATACAGCCCTAACCGGCCACTATTTCACCCTATACTATCCAAACCTGACACTAAACCACCCTATACTATCCAAACCTGCCACTAAACCACCCTATACTATCCAAACCTGACACTATACCACCTAAACCTGCCACTGTACCACCCTAAACTATCCTAAACTGCCACTATATTACCCTAACCTGCCACTATACCACCTTGTACTACCCAAACCTGACACTATACCACCTAAACCTGCCACTGTACCACCCTATACTATCCTAAACTGCCACTATATTACCCTAACCTGCCACTATACCACCTTGTACTACCCAAACCTGCCACTAAACTGCCCTATACTATCCAAACCTGCCACTATACCACCCTGTACTACCCAAACCTGCCACTATACTGCCTTATACTATCCAAACCTGCCACTATACCAGCCAAACCTGCCACTATACCACTTTGTACTACCCAAGCCATTATACTGCCCTATACTATCCAAACCTGCCACTATACCAGCCAAACCTGCCACTATACTACCCAAACCTGCCACTATACAACCCTTTACTACCCAAACCTGCCACTATACCACCCTTTACTACCCAAACCTGCCACTATACCACCCTAAACTACTCAAACCTGCCACTATACCACCCTATACTACTCAAACCTGCCACTGTACTGCCCTATACTACCCAAACCTGCCACTATACTGCCCTATACTACCAAAAACCTGCCATTATACCACTGTATACTACCCAAACCTGCCACTATCCCGCAATTATACTACCCAAACCTGCCACTGTACCACCTTATAGTACCAAAACCTGCCACTATACCACCCTATACTACCAAAAACCTACCATTATACCACTGTATACTACCCAAACTGTACCACCCTCTACTGACCTAACCTGTCACTACACCATCACTATGCTACCCTAACCTGCCACTATACTACCCTAACCTGCCACTCTACCTCCACTATACTGCCCTAACCTGCCACTATACTACCCTAACCTGCCACTATACTACCCTAACCTGCCACTATACCGCTACTGTACTACCCTAACCTGCCACTATACCACCACTATACTACCCTAACCTGCCACTATACCACCACTATACTACCCTAACCTGCCACTCTACCTCCACTATACTGCCCTAACCTGCCACTATACCACCACTATACTGCCCTAACCTGCCACTATACCGCTACTGTACTACCCTAACCTGCCACTATACCACCACTATACTACCCTAACCTGCCACTATACCACCACTATACTACCCTAACCTGCCACTCTACCTCCACTATACTGCCCTAACCTGCCACTCTACCTCCACTATACTGCCCTAACCTGCCACTATACCGCTACTGTACTACCCTAACCTGCCACTATACCACCACTATACTACCCTAACCTGCCACTCTACCTCCACTATACCACCACTATACTACCCAAACCTGCCATTATGCCACCCTATACTACACTAACCTGTCACTATACTATATGAAACAATCAGCGCAAACCAAAATAAAACTAACAAGTGAAAGCTGAACATAAAAAGGTAAATCACAAATCCTTCACAATATAATATAAAAAGAAAAATGTGCAGCGCAAACAATAAATGTAAATATTAAATAACATAAAAAGTTCATATCCAGAAGATACGGAGTGATGTGGATGAACACCCAAGTGACTGTAGATCATGAATCAAACATATCTTAAGTGGTAAATCCTCCACCAAACCAATGAGGTACTCTTACCAGGTGTGCTATACACATGCGCATGGACCCAATCAGGGATAGACATAAGATTCCCATCCAACCAGGATGCAATCTGAGGCTGTATGATAACCAGGAAACCACGGATATCTTTACACTGAAGATGCAGCTTCACGCAAGATGTGATCCACCATGGGCAGTGTTGATACTATACTACCCTAACCTACCACTCTACTACCCTAACATGCTACTCTACCTCCACTATACTACCGTAACATGCCACTATACCACCACTATACTACCCAAACCTGCCACTATGCCACCCTAAACTACCCTAACCTACCACTCTACCTTCACTATACTACCCTAATCTGCCACTACACCACCACTATATTACCCTAACCTGCGACTATACTACCATAACCTGCCACTCTACCTCCACTATACTACCCTAACCCTCCCACTCTACCTCCACTATACTACCCAAACCTGCCACTATACCACCACTATACTTCCCAAACCTGCCACTCTACCACCCTAAACTACCCTTACCTGCCACTATACCGCCACTACACCACCACTATAATACGCTAACCTGCCACTATACTGCCCTAACCTGCCATTCTACCACCACTATACTACACTAACCTGCCACTACCCCACCACTATACTACCCTAAGCTGCCACTATCCTGCCACTATACTATTGTAACATGCCACTATCCTGCCACTGTACTACTGTAATCTGCCACTATAGGCATGTTTAGGGGTGGAGTTAGGGGAGGGGCAGGGTAGGGGTTGGGTGGGGCAAACGGTGGTGATTAACTCTTAAGGCCTGGTTAGTGACTTACAATTCTGAGCCATGCATTAGTGCAGTGCATGGAAACAATGGCTTGTATGGAGTAAGGCTTGGCGAACAACAAGAACAAAAAGGATTTATGGGGAGGTTTCTGCAGCTCCATGGGAGAAAAAGTATATTTAGTTGATCCTGGTAGAAATCCAGTTGCCCTCCTCTGTATTCTGCAGTGTTATCTCAAGCAGCTTTAACACCTACCCCCCTATGTTATAATGATGATGTCGCCCTAACACACTCCTGTCCTAGGGTGACCAAAACTACTCTTCCATAGATACAGTCCAGTGAGTGAGGGTGGTCACCAGTGGCGGCCCGTCCATAGAGGGCGCACTGGGGGCCGCCTCCCCTATCCATGCGTCCGTGCGCTCTGATCTACATATCAATGGCACCGGACCATGGATTCCGATGCGGAATCCTAAATAGAGGCAAAGGCTCTAAGCCCCCGTACACACGAATTCCGACGGAAAATGTCTGATCGGACCATGTTGTCGGAAAATCCGCCCGTGTGTGGGCTCCATCGGACTTTTTCCTTCGGATTTTCCGACGGAAAAAAAATTTGAGATCCTGCTCTCAAATTTTCCGACAACAAAATCCGATCGCGTGTAGAGAATTCCGATGGACAAAGTGCCACGCATGCTCAGATCAAATTACGAGACCAAAGCTATTGGCTACTAGCCCCTACGTAGTTCCGTCGTAGGCAACGAACGTCACCACGTTCGGAATGATCGGATTTTCCGACAACTTTGTCCGACCGTGTGTACGCAACACCAGTTTCGGACAAAATCCATCGGAAAAAATTCCGACGGATTTTGTGGTCGGAATTTCCAACCGTGTGTACGGGGGCTAATAGGCTTTCAAAAAAGGGTAAGCTCGGAGCGCAGAGCATTGCGCTGCGAGCCCACCCAGTTGTGTGACCATAGCGAGTGAATTTTCGCTACTATCACACTAAAGTTCCTCCCCGCCAATCTGGGGAGGCAGGTCTGTGAGACCTGTTACCCGATTGGCCAAAGCGTCAAGCGACCCTATTGGATGCCTAGCGCTTTGGCGGAGGAAGCTGGAGGAGCGGACACTGGAGCTGCCAAGGCTGCTGCCCCGCACTCCAGGAGAGGGCACCACAGCCCCGGCGCACGAGCGAGCAAGTGCCGAGTTAGACCGCTGGTGGGGGGGGGGTGCTATGCCACACCGCCGGGGGGGGGTGTTGTTTGTTTGCCACCCCCCACAAAGAAGAACCCACCAGCCGCCACTGGTTGTCACCCTTGAATAGTAAGTACCGTATTTATCGGCGTATAACACGCACTTTTTTCCCCTTAAAATCAGGGGAAAATCGTGGGTGCGTGTTATACGCCGATACCCGACGATCTCCCGCTGATTTTTTTCTTATGGGGAGCGAGCGGAGCCGATATTCCGAAAGCCGCGTGTATTTTCGGCTATTTTCGGCTCCTCTCGCAGTTCCGCCCACCTCCACTGATTGCGAGAGGAGCCGAGCGCCGACAACATAAAGAAATCCAAGTTCGGCTATTTTCGGCTCCTCTCGCAGTCCCGCCCCTGACTGCGAGCAGAGCCGAGACTAGCCGAGACTAGCCGAACTCGGATTCCTGTATGTGGTCAGCGCTCGGCTCCTCTCGCAATCAGTGGAGGTGGGCGGAACTGCGAGAGGAGCCGAAAATAGCCAAAAATACACGCGGCTTTCGATATGTCACGCGGCGCTCGTCCTCCCCACTCGGCGCCAAATTTAAATGGGCAACGCTCCAAATGTACAGGGCAACGCTGCAAATGTACTGGGCAAGCCTGCAAAGGCACTGGACAAGGCTGCACTGGGCAAGGCTGCACTGGCACTGGGCAAGGCTGCACTGGCACTGGGCAAGGCTGCACTGGGCAAGGCTGCAAGGATGGACAGGGCTGCACTGGGCAAAGCTGCAATGATGGACAAGGCTGCAGATGGACACTGGACAAGGCTGCAATGATGGGCATTTAAATGTCAGTTTTTTTTCCTTAAACTTCCCTCCTTAAAGTTTTTTTCCTTAATATTCCCTCCTAAACTTGGGGCGCGTGTTATACGCCGGCGCGTGTTATAGCCGAGACTAGCCGAACTCGGATTCCTGTATGTTGTCAGCGCTCGGCTCCTCTCGCAATCAGTGGAGGTGGGCGGAACTGCGAGAGGAGCCGAAAATAGCCAAAAATACACGCGGCTTTCGATATGTCACGCGGCGCTCGTCCTCCCCACTCGGCGCCAAATTTAAATGGGCAACGCTCCAAATGTACAGGGCAACGCTGCAAATGTACTGGGCAAGCCTGCAAAGGCACTGGACAAGGCTGCACTGGGCAAGGCTGCACTGGCACTGGGCAAGGCTGCACTGGCACTGGGCAAGGCTGCACTGGGCAAGGCTGCAAGGATGGACAGGGCTGCACTGGGCAAAGCTGCAATGATGGACAAGGCTGCAGATGGACACTGGACAAGGCTGCAATGATGGGCATTTAAATGTCAGTTTTTTTTCCTTAAACTTCCCTCCTTAAAGTTTTTTTCCTTAATATTCCCTCCTAAACTTGGGGCGCGTGTTATACGCCGGCGCGTGTTATAGCCGAGACTAGCCGAACTCGGATTCCTGTATGTTGTCAGCGCTCGGCTCCTCTCGCAATCAGTGGAGGTGGGCGGAACTGCGAGAGGAGCCGAAGATAGCCGAAAATACACGCGGCTTTCGATATGTCACGCGGCGCTCGTCCTCCCACTCGGCGCCAAATTTAAATGGGCAACGCTCCAAATATACAGGGCAACGCTGCAAATGTACTGGGCAAGCCTGCAAAGGCACTGGGCAAGGCTGCACTGGGCAAGGCTGCAATAGCACTGGACAAGGCTGCACTGGGCAAGGCTGCACTGGCACTGGGCAAGGCTGCACTGGGCAAGGCTGCATTGGCACTGGGCAAGGCTGCACTGGCACTGGGCAAGGCTGCACTGGGCAAGGCTGCAAGGATGGACAGGGCTGCACTGGGCAAGGCTGCAAGGATGGACAAGGCTGCAGATGGACACTGGACAAGGCTGCAATGATGGGCATTTAAATGTAAGTTTTTTTTCCTTAAACTTCCCTCCTTAAAGTTTTTTTCCTTAATATTCCCTCCTAAACTTGGGGTGCGTGTTATACGCCGGCGCGTGTTATACGCCGATAAATACGGTACGTTGGAATAACCAGATGAAAAGAAAAAAAGAAGAGGAATGCAGCTGCAACATCTAAGCAATGATAATCTGCAATTTTGTTCTTGGATTTAGATACACTTTAAGTAGACCTTTCGCCTTTTGCCGTCCTGCCCCTCCCTTCTCTCCCCCACCTCTGCTAATGACGCCTCCTCCCACAGCTACAGAGTTCGCCTCCCTCCGCGGCGGGGCATGAATTTTAGGGTAATTTTGCTTCTCTCCCAGGTGCGATTTTATTCTTACCAGGCTCCAGGCAAAGCTATTTTTATTATCAGTTCTAATTAACCACACCGGTTCTACAACAATCTCAGCTGTCAAGGTGTGTGTTTTATGACAAACGCAATAAACGCCTAAAAAACAGTAAAAACAGTAATTTCTCAGTGATGGGCCCTTATTGAGATTAAAAAAAAATAAAAAAAATAAGCCATTCCCTTGATGTCTGGGAGCTTCACGATGCACAGAGCGCACACAAATGCAAAACTAATGCACACGATAGGATTTTCAGGCGCAAAATGTTCGATTGGAACTTGTTGCCGGAAATTCCAACCGTGTGTGTAGGCTCCATCGGACATCTTCCATCGGAATTTCCGGCACACAAAATTTGAGATCTGGATCTCAAATTTTCCGACAACAAAATCCGTTGTCGGAAATTGTGTGTCGTGTGTACACAGTTCGGACGCACAAATTTCCACGCACGCTCGGAATCAAGCAGAAGAGAGCCGCACTGGCTATTGAAATTCATTTTTCTCGGCTCTTCGTACGCGTTGTACGTCACCGCGTTCTCAGCGTTCGGAATTTCCGACAAGATTTGTGCGACCCGTGTGTAGGCAAGACAAGTTTGAGCCAACATCCGTGGGGAAAAAAAACATGGGATTTTGTTGTCGGAAAATCCTACCGCGTGTACGCGGCATTAGAATGGCTGATTCTTGACTCCCCCCCTGAATCGGCAAAACTCTAATGTGGCGTATGAATGAATGAATGAATGAATGATTTGGATAGCGCTGCAAATGCGAACTGAATCGCCTCGAGGCGTACACACGGTCGGAATTTCCGATGGGAGCTTTTCAACGGATTTTCCGACCGTGTGTATGCCCAACGGTCTTTTTCTGTCGGAATTTCCGACGGACTTTGGAATGAGAACCTGTTCTCAATTTTTTCAGACGGAAAACCTTTCTATCGGATTTTCCGGTCATGTGTATGCAATTCCGACACGCAAAATTCCGACGCATGCTCGGAAACAATTTGACGCATGCTCTGAAACAATTCGACGCATGCTTGGAAGCATTAAACTTCCCTTTTATAGTGCCGTCGAACGTGTTTTATGCCGCTGTGTTACTGACCGTCGGAATTTGGTGTGATCGTGTGTAGGAAACACAGTTTGAGCGAAATTCCGTCGGAATTCCGACGGGAAAACCATCAGAGCTTTTTCCGACGAGAATTCCGACCGTGTGTACGCGGCATAACAGTGGGTGGCCCTGCCGGCTCAACCAATTACCCAATCGACCTTTGTCGAAGGAGGCGGGCTGAAAATTGTCAGCTGAACAGCGCCCACAGCCAAATAGCTATTTGAGTTTAGCATGGTCGAGGGGATCAGCCCATCTATATCATTTGTGGCTAAAGAGTACCTGTCATTGCTCATTGCTGTTACCAGGATGTTTACATTCATTGTGACAGCAATTAAAAGTGTTAAAAAAATATATAAAAAAAAAAATTATAATAAAAAAAAAAATTATAATAAAAAAAAAAAAAAATGTAAGTGCCCTTGTCCTCCCATGCAAAAACATATTTGGGGGGGCACACCCTAAAGTGCGTTTAAATTCAAGTAGACATGTGCACAATAGAAAAATGTGTTTATTTTCGTTTAGTTTTTTTCATTTCCGTTGATTCGTAACGATTCGTAAATTCGTAAGTCGTCGGTGTTCGTATTCGTAACGATTCGTATTTTCGTAAGAGTTATTTTTTCGTTGATTCGTTTTTCCGTTAGTTTAGTTTTCGTTTATTCGAAATTCGGACGCATTCGTATTTTCCTAGATTTAGTTACATTCGTACTTTCGTTAGATTGATTTATTCGTACTTTCGTAACATTGTTTTCGTAGATTCGTAATCGGAGCACAATTCATAATTTTATGTAATGTGTATGCTATTATTACATTGTAAGAGACACGGAAAATTACGAATCGAAAAAAAAAAAGTTACGAATGTACAAATTTTTTCGTTCAATCCATTCGAAGCACGTTAAGCAGCGCCATTGTAAGAGACACGGAAAATTACGAATCGAAAAAAAAAAAAAAAGTTACGAATGTACGAATTTTTTCCTTCAATCCATTCGAAGCACGTTAAGCAGCGCCATTGTAAGAGACACGGAAAATTACGAATCGAAAAAAAAAAAAAAAGTTACGAATGTACGAATTTTTTCGTTCAATCCATTCGAGGCACGTTAAGCAGCGCCATTGTAAGAGACACGGAAAATTACGAATCGAAAAAAAAAAAAAAAAGTTACGAATGTACAAATTTTTTCGTTCAATCCATTCGAGGCACGTTAAGCAGCGCCATTGTAAGAGGCACGGAAAATTACGAATCGAAAAAAAAAAAAAAGTTACGAATGTACGAATTTTTTCGTTCAATCCATTCGAAGCACGTTAAGCAGCGCCATTGTAAGGGACACGGAAAAAATTACCAATTCAACAACAAAAAAAAGTTACGAATGTACGAATTTTTTCGTTCAATCTATTCGAAGCACGTTAAGCAGCGCCATTGTAAGAGACACGGAAAATTCCGAATCGAAAAAAAAATAAAAAAAGTTACGAATGTACGAATTATTTCGTTCAATCTATTCAAAACACGTTAAGCAGCGCCATTGTAAGGGACACGGAAAATTACCAATTCAACAACAAACAAAAAAAGTTACGAATGTACGAATTTTTTCGTTCATTTTGATTTTCGTTGTTCCTGTTTTCGTTTTTCGGATTTTCTTCTTTCGTAGTTTCGTTGTTTCTAATTTTTTTTTTTTCAGATTTTCGTTGTTTTTCTGATTCGTTCGATTTGAACATTCGTTAAAATTTTTAGCGAATCGTTGGTTTATTTGTACGATAACGAATGAACGAATATAACGAATTTTAACGAAAAACGAAATATCCATAGAATGGAAGATCCTGTGTCTGAACCATGGGAGCCAAACTCCTCTAGGTGGGAGGCGAATGCGCGTGTCAGTCCCGCACGCGCCCAAACAGCGATTGTCCCACACATGTGCGCTATCAGTGTGAACATCAGGTCGTGGGCGGTAATTCCAGCACCAGACCTCCTCTGATAGGCCGGGTTCACACTAGAGATGGCGGCGGCTCACAGCAGGAGTCCGGTGGGTCTCCATTCACCGTTTCAGGTCAGATTTCAGCCCGAATTTTGGGCTGAATTCGGACCTGAAATGGACCAAAGGACGCACAGGGCTCCGGGGGAAATTCGCACCGGAGCCGCTGCGGAGATGTGTGAGCCGGCTCCATAGAGAGAGCCGGTCACAATCTCCTGCTATGCGAATTGGAATGCGGAGAAGCCCAGTAGTGAGAACCCAGCCTCAATCTAAAGTGATAACCTGTAAAGGCTTTTAAATGGCCCCCTATGGATAGTAAAATGTACGTTGTTTGTCGCAGTTGCACGGGCGTGCGTAATTTTTTAAGCGGCTGGGGTGGGGCAAATTTAGATGGAGGGGGGCAACCCGTTTTTAGTCTTGCCTAGGGCAGCACAAAACCAAAACACACCACTGGTGGGAGGAATAGCGCCCCCATCATTGATGTCAGAGGAAGCAATGGTGCCTCCTCGTTGGTGTCAGTGGGAGGAATGGTGCATCATTGTTGGTGTCAGTCGGAAGAGTAGTGCTTCGTATCAGTGGGAGGAATGGTGCTTCATTGTTGGTGTCAGTCGGAAGAGTAGTGCTTTGTATCTGTAGCAGGAATGGTGCTTCATTGTTGGTGTCAGTCGGAAGAGTAGTGCTTGGTATCAGTGGGAGGAATGGTGCTTTATTGTTGGTGTCAGTCTGAAGAGTAGTGCGTCGTATCAGTGGGAGGAATGGTGCTTCATTGTTGCTGTCAGTGGGAAGAATAGTGCTTCATATCAGTGGGAGGAATGGTGCTTCATTGTTGGTGTCAATCTGATGAGTAGTGCTTTGTATCAGTGGGAGGAATGGTGCTTCATTGTTGGTGTCGGTCAAAAGAGTAGTGCTTCGTATCAGTGGGAGGAATGGTGCTTCATTGTTGGTGTCAGTCGGAAGAGTAGTGCTTCGTATCAGTGGGAGGAATGGTGCTTCATTGTTGGTGTCAGTCGGAAGAGTAGTGCTTTGTATCTGTAGGAGGAATGGTGCTTCATTGTTGGTGTCAGTCAGAAGAGTAGTGCTTTGTATCTGTAGCAGGAATGGTGCTTCATTGTTAGTGTCAGTCTGAAGAGTAGTGCTTCGTATCAGTGGGAGGAATGGTGCTTCATTGTTGGTGTCAGTCGGAAGAGTAGTGCTTGGTATCAGTAGGAGGAATGGTGCTTTATTGTTGGTGTCAGTCTGAAGAGTAGTGCGTCGTATCAGTGGGAGGAATGGTGCTTCATTGTTGCTGTCATTGGGAAGAATAGTGCTTCATATCAGTGGGAGGAATGGTGCTTCATTGTTGGTGTCAATCTGATGAGTAGTGCTTTGAATCAGTAGGAGGAATGGTGCTTCATTGTTGGTGTCGGTCAAAAGAGTAGTGCTTCGTATCAGTGGGAGGATGGTGCTTCATTGTTGGTGTCGGTTGGAAGAGTAGGGCTTCATATCAGTGGGAGGAATGGTGCCTCATCGTTGGTGTCAGTTGAAGGAATGGTGTTTTATCGTTGGTGTCAGTCTGAAGAGTAGTGCTTTGAATCAGTGGGAGGAATGGTGCTTCATTGTTGGTGTCAGTCTGAAGAGTAGTGCTTTGAATCAGTGGGAGGAATGGTGCTTCATTGTTGGTGTCGGTCGGAGGAGTAGTGCTTTGAATCAGTGGGAGGAATGGTGCTTCATTGTTGGTGTCGGTCGGAAGAGTAGTGCTTCGTATCAGTGGAAGGAATGGTGCTTCATCATTGGTGTCAGTGGAAGGAATGGTGCCTCATCGTTGGTGTCAGTGGACGGAATGGTGCCTCATCCTTGGTGTCAGTGGACGGAATGGTGCCTCATCGTTGGTGTCAGTGGACGGAATGGTGCTTCATCATTGGTGTCAGTGGACGGAATGGTGCCTCATCGTTGGTGTCAGTGGGAGGAATGGTGCCTCGACGTTGGTGTCAGTGGACGGAATGGTGCCTCATCGTTGGTGTCAGTGGAAGGAATGGTGCTTCATTGTTGGTATCAGTCAGGAGAATAGTGCCTCGTATCAGTGGTAGGAATGGCCCACCTGACCCATGGGGCACAGTTTGGTGGCCACTGCTCCAAGTGAAAACGTAATAGTATGGGTTACGTGTAGAGGTGGTACTGGACCAAGAATGAGAATCAGTGCTGTAGGAAATCCTAACTTTGCCTGGACATCTGGCCCCCCAATAATGGGACACTACCAGAACTAGGGCTAAAAGAGACTGCAGGTATGATTTGTGTGGATCACGGCTGCTCTACCCCCTTCTCTCCCATTCCACCGAATATTTCACTCCATCCCCCGCACAAGACGCTAGTGCCTGCAACTGTCACAGTGCACATGATATATACCAAGCAATGCAGTCATTAGTCGAAGTGACGGCTAAAAATTCCCTCACAATTTACAGTTTCTCAAGATTTTCCAGTAAGTGCCGGACCCGCTCTAATCTCGCCGTCTATCTAATGGAAGTTATGAGCGAGACGCATCACAATGTGTGGTATTTATGGCCTGAAGTAAATCATAAAAATGGCTGACTGTCACCTCCTTGCGTGCTTCACGGATCAAAAATAAATGTTCTCTATAGCAACCGACCTCGGCAAAGGACTCCGGGATCCTAAACATTGCAAACCTGGTGTTACAAACAAAAGGGCGGCGGACAAAAGGCCGTCTACACAGAGGTTTTGCTCCAAACGTGCCGCCATTTTTAACTTGGGCAAAACAGTCTGAGCTCGTCTCCAAAGTCCTTCATGCTGTAATCCTCGAACTCTCTTTAATGTTTTGGAAAGGGGCTCTTCAGTGTATCAAAGTCGAATGCCGCTTCAGAATCCAAAACTTCGAATCTTGCACCGGCGGGAACCAGGAAGGCGCGCCCACTTCCCATCCAATACTAAACTGGGGAAGCAGAAACCTGGTCAGATGGTTTATAGGCAATGACAACCATTGATGGGCAGCAGGGGCCGGGGCAAGGGGCACCGTGGCATCATGTGTGGTGGGGGGGGGAGTGCCACCAGGAGATTTTTATTGGGAGGGGGAATTTGGGGGGTGGCAGGGGCTAATAATTGTTCAAATGGGGGGATGCTAGGAGTGGTGATTTGGGGAGGCTTGTGCTAGAAGAGCTGATATGGTAGAGGGGGGAGGGAATTTGTGCTGAGAGAGGCATTTTTTTGGGGAGGGGGGTGATTTGTGCTAGTAGAGATGATTTGGGGGTATTTGTGGTAGGAGGGGGAAATTTGTGGGGTAGAGGATTTGTGCTAGAAGGTTTTTTTTGAGGGGGGGGGGGGGGGGGTTGTGCTAGAAGGGTTTTTTTGAAGGGGGGGGGTTGTGCTGGGGGGATTTGGGGAGAGGGTGGATTTGAGCTGGGAAGGAGGATGGGAAGGCAAAGATTGGTGCTGGGAGGGGGAATTTCAACAAGGGGGCAGATTTGTACTGGGAAAATGGGGAATTGTAGGGGGTAAGCATTCCGATTAGTGCTAGATTTTTTTTTTTGGGGGGTGGGGGTGGTTTGCTGACACAAAATGCTCATACATCTGGTGCCATAAAGTTTGGTGCCATTCCACGAGTGTGTGCAATTTTAAAGCTTGATATGTTTGGTATCTATTTACTCGGCGTAACATCATCTTTGACATTATACAAAAAAAATTGGGCTAACTTTACTGTTTTTTTTTTTTTTTTATTCCTCCAAAAAAAAAAAAATGCGTTTGAAAAATCGCTGCACAAATACTGTGTGACATAAAAAGTTGCAACGACCGCCATTTTATTCCCTAGGGTCTCTGCTAAAAAAAAAAAAAAAAAATTGTATATATATATATATATATATATATATATATATATATATATATATATATAATGTTAGGGGGTTCTGAGCAATTTTCTAGAAAAAAAAAAGATTTTTTTTTTTTACATGTAGGAGCGAAGTGCCAGAATTGGCCCCCGGATGGGAAGTGGTTAAAGTGTATGAATTGTCCAAGCTTTTTTTTTTAGCTTTTGAAAGAGTTAGGGAATAACTTTTTTTCCGTATTGATTATTATCACCAATACAGAAATAAATTGGAAATTTAACGTTTTACAGTTGTCACCGAGTCAATTTTTCCAATGGGGCACACCTGTTCAGCTGCCAACCATCTAAAGCCTCGTACACACAATCGGATTTTCCGAGGGGATATGTGTGATGGCGGGCTGTTGGCGGAAAATCCGACCGTTTTTACGCTCCATCGGACAATTGTTGTCGGATTTTCCGCGGACAAATGTTGGATGGCAGGTTTTAAAATTTTCCGTGGACAAATGTCTGTTGTCAGATTTTCCGAGCGTGTGTACACAAGTCCGTCGGACAAAAGTCCAAAGTACAAACACGCATGCTCAGAAGCAAGGAGGAGCCGGAAGCAGTCGGTCATATAAACTCGCGTTCGTAATGGAGAATTAACATTCGTGACGCGGCAAATTATGAAATCTGGAAATGCAGCGCACAATTCTCTTCTTTAATGGGATAATAATGAAGCTGCTTTGCTGGTGATACTGATGGAGTTATTGCAAACTAATTTTCAAAGGCTTTTTTTTTTCTAGTGATATCAAGAATAATATTATTATGATTTTTTTTTTTTGGCAAGTTACCACAACACCATTATCCCGGAGTTTTTAAGTTCAAAGATACAACTATGTTGTTGTTAATTTTACATTGTATCTTTTTAAATTTTATTTTATTAAATGTAACTGCCGACTCCCAAACTGTCATTTGAAGTAAAACACACAGCCAAGTATTATTCTACACAATATTTTTTATTGTGCATTAAAAAATTAAAACAAATAAAATTAGACATGCTATCTGCCAATAGAAAATAACCAAAAAGTGCATTCTATACATCCAAAAATATAGAAAATATACCAAATCATTATTATTCGTCCAAAAAATAAAATAAAAGCCTCATTGAAGGAAAATAAGTTTTTGGGACTTTAAATGAGGCTGACACCAAAGGGATGCCAGCCTCCATCCCTGTCAATAATATGCAATAGGAGAGAACAGGAGTGGGACTTTAAATGAAGCACACATCAGTAAGGCTGCTTTCACACTGGGGCGTTGGGGGCGCTGGCGGTAAAGCGGCGCTATATTTAGCGCCGCTTTACCGGCGTTTTAGAGGCGCATTTCGGCCGCTAGCGGGGTGGTTTTTACCCCCCGCGAGCGGCCGAAAAAGGGTCAATACCGCCCGCAAACCGCCGCTGCAGCGGCGTTTTGCGGGCGGGTTCGGCGCGCTCCCCCATTGTTTTCAAAGGGACCGGGCACTATATGAGCGGTAAATATACCGCTCCTATAGCGAGTCAAAGATGCGGCTTGCAGGACATTTTTGAGCGTCCTGCAAGCGCACCGCTTCAGTGTGAAAGCCCTCGGGCTTTCACACTGAAGGAACAGCAACAGCTGTTTCGGGTCGGTTTGCAGGCGCCATTCTTAGCGCAATAACGCCTGCAAACCGCCCCAGTGTGAAAGCAGCCTAAAAGAGTAAGTCAAGTAACTATAATATTTATTTTATGTAGTCCATGATATGTTATAAAACATTTTGGGCACCAACCTCTAAAAATGCTCTGGGCATACAGCCTCCATACAATAAATCATGGACTAATAGTACACAGTAGTTTACAATCATATAAACAATCACATAAGACACAAAAGGCAGTAGATGCATGTATATACGTTTCTTGCAGTGGTTGAACCCAAAATGGCCAAGGTAACCATGGTAACTAAATAGAAAATGAATTACAAAATTGCCATACTAATTAATCATGAATGGGAAAAGATCATATGAATCTTGATATTCCATGGTTGAGGTAAAAAATAGTGGCTAAAAGCTCTACGCGTTTCGCGGTATTGCAACCGCTCATCAGGAGCATTCATCATGGAATAATTCAAAAAAAATGTATAGAAAGAAAAAATGATTTGAATTATTACATAAGAATTGGCGGAATAGTTTGATTATATATAGTTAGTTTGAAGGCTGTGCGTCCAACTCACGTCTGCATCAGCGGGCCAGTAGAACAGCATAAGGGATCGCAAAAAAAGCTGCAGTGCAGAGTCACCAGGCATCAAGGTGGCCCGCAGGAAAGGTAGCCACCGCCATGGGCACATCGAAAAGCCTCATGCATGTGTCCTGCTTCTTAATATAGGGGGTCAACAATGCCAAGAGATGGTGAAAGCAGAGGTCCATCATCCGGAGATAATTCTGAAAATCATCCGGATTATTCTCCTGGAGCTCCCGCAGCAAAGGCATATGACATAATCGGTCACCATTAATAAAGCAACCAATTTTTGGTCCAAGAACTCTTTCTCCTCCTGTTCCTGGTAGACATGGGAGCCGTCAAAAAATTTGTTTCGTTTCGTTCCGTTTCGAAAGTACGAAATTTCGTTTACGAATTTCGGATCCAAATTATCCGAATCCAAACTACCAAATAACTAATTTCAACTAATATGAAAGAAATTATAGCGATCATTAACGATTCGTAACGATTCGTACGTATTCGTAAACTAAATTTCGTATTCGTAAACTAAATTTCGTATTTCGTACTTCCCCTGAGTGATTGGTGAACAATAGACAATAGACTTGTGTTATGTAACGTTAATACGTTTTCGGATAATTCATTATTATTCGTAGAGTGTCGATATTCGTTATACTGAATCTCAAATTCATTCGAATCATTCGTTATATCCGCTATAATTTCTTTCATATTAGTTGAAATTTCGTCATTTGGTAGTTTGGATTCGGATAATTTGGATCCGAAATTCGCAAACGAAATTTCGTATTTCGTACAGAATTCGTATTCGTAAAAATTCGTAATTCGGATTCGTACGAATGTACGAATTTTCGAAAAATTCGTACGAATTTCCAATTCGTACAAAACTAATTGCACATGTCTAGTTCCTGGACTTGGGTCAAAGCAATAACACCAAGGCCAATAATAAATAACATGTTATCTCCTCCGATTCCGCAACATGTCTGGTTGACGAACGGCCGTTCAGAAACAAACTGAAAAGCACAAAATGAAGCACGAATCAACACTCACCAAACTTCTACTAACACGAAATTAGCAGAAGGAGCCCAAAAGGGTGGCGCTAAAGAGCTAGAAAACCATGTAAGTACGTCACTACGTTCGTGTTTGCTGGCCGACAATTCCTTGCCGTTTGCATGCGAGACAAAATCCAGGCGCACGCCCTTCGGAACAAAAGTCAGAGGTTTTGTCTGCGGAAAATCCGATCGCGTGTGCGAGGCTTAAGATGGGAACTTCCCTCGCTTTGTATAGATTTCCTCCAATTTTCAGTTGTGCCTCCTGGACAGGAAGAAAAGGAAATCTCCTCAACAAGAAAATAAACAGGAGTTTTTAACCCTTCCCACTCATTTGCCTTCGGGCGCCATTTTGCACTGTTGCCAAGCGGCTTTTCTCGTCCGTCCACTTCGAATGTCGACTTAGCCCTTTTGCGACACCCTGAATTACACCGTTTTATTGTCCGGCTTCGGGGCAGATGAAAGAGCCCCAGAAGTGCCTCCATTATTACTGAGATTTGTACACTGAATGTGTTATCACCATCCCCGAGGAGAAATAAAAGGAGAAATTGCAGTTTACGGTTCTATGATTGAAGTGCGATCACCCATAATCCCTGGCTGAAATGGCAACATTATCTCTCCATCGTAATCATTATACAATAAAGATTACCTGGAATTCCCAGAATCGTTACTTAGTTCAAAGAGGTCTATTTCGTTACTCAGTTAGCATATCAATACAAGGGGCGTTCAGTTGGCCTTGTGCGACCCTAAAGACCATCGGACATGCAGAACTCCTGTTCGGTGTGAGATCACCGATAGGCAAAGCTGGTGTGTTGGCTAAACTCTGCTCTATCAGAAAAGAGCAACGTACAATTGTGTTCAATTTTCCAACACACCCAACTAAGACAGCGATACCTGGGGGATCGAAAGTAAGGGAGCGTCCGGTATCCAGTAAACGCAGGTATTAAAGATGTTTTATTTGAGATTATAAATATGGAGGAATGGGATTATAAGGGTGCTACTGACAAATGGTTCATGACAAGTAAGATAAAAAAATATACACAGTATCTCACCAAAGTAAGTACCGTATTTATCGGTGTATAACACGCACCGGCGTATAACACGCACCCCAAGTTTAGGAGAGCATTTTAAGGAAAAAAAGTTTTGCAGCTTGCCCAGCGTCATTTGCAGCTTGCCCAGCGTCATTTGCAGCTTGCCAGCATCATTTGCAGCTTGCCCAGCGTCATTTGCAGCTTGCCCAGCGTCATTTGCAGCTTGCCATCACCATTTGCAGCTTGCCCAGCGTCATTTGCAGCTTGCCAGCATCATTTGCAGCTTGCCCAGCGTCATTTGCAGCTTGCCCAGCGTCATTTGCAGCTTGCCAGCATCATTTGCAGCTTGCCCAGCGTCATTTGCAGCTTGCCAGGCGTCATTTGCAGCTTGCCCAGTGTGATTTGCAGCTTGCCCAGTGTCATTTGCAGCTTGCCCAGTGTGATTTGCAGCTTGCCAGCGTCATTTGCAGCTTGCCCAGTGTCATTTGCAGCTTGCCCAGTGTCATTTTCAGCTTGCCCAGTGTCATTTGCAGCTTGCCCAGTGTCATTTGCAGCTTGCCCAGCGTCATTTGCAGCTTGCCCAGTGTGATTTGCAGCTTTCCCAGTGTCATTTGCAGCTTGCCCAGTGTGATTTGCAGCTTGCCAGCGTCATTTGCAGCTTGCCCAGTGTCATTTGCAGCTTGCCCAGTGTCATTTTCAGCTTGCCCAGTGTCATTTGCAGCTTGCCCAGCGTCATTTGCAGCTTGCCCAGCGTCATTTGCAGCTTGCCCAGCGTCATTTGCAGCTTGCCCAGTGTCATTTGCAGCTTGCCCAGTGTGATTTGCAGCTTGCCCAGTGTGATTTGCAGCTTGCCCAGTGTGATTTTCAGCTTGCCCAGCGTCATTTGCAGCCTTGCCCAGCGTCATTTGCATCTTGCCCAGCGTCATTTGCAGCTTGCCCAGCGTGATTTGCAGCTTTCCCAGTGTCATTTGCAGCTTGCCCAGTGTGATTTTCATCTTGCCCAGTGTCATTTGCAGCTTGCCCAGCGTCATTTGCAGCTTGCCCAGCGTCATTTGCAGCTTGCCCAGCGTCATTTGCAGCTTGCCCAGCGTCATTTGCAGCTTGCCCAGCGTCATTTGCAGCTTGCCCAGCGTGATTTGCAGCTTTCCCAGTGTCATTTGCAGCTTGCCCAGTGTGATTTGCAGCTTGCCAGCGTCATTTGCAGCTTGCCCAGTGTGATTTGCAGCTTGCCAGTGTCATTTGCAGCTTGCCCAGTGTGATTTTCAGCTTGCCCAGTGTGATTTGCAGCTTGCCCAGCGTCATTTGCAGCCTTGCCCAGCATCATTTGCATCTTGCCCAGCGTCATTTGCAGCCTTGCCCAGCATCATTTGCATCTTGCCCAGCATCATTTGCATCTTGCCCAGCGTCATTTGCATCTTGCCCAGCGTCATTTGCATCTTGCCCAGCGTCATTTGCAGCTTACCAAGTGTGATTTGCAGCTTGCCAGCATCATTTGCAGTTTGCCCACGTTTAAATTTGTCGCCTAGAAAGACTGAGCGAGCGCCGCAGGAAAAGACAGAGCAAGCGACGCCGGAAAAAAAGACCGAGCGAGAGCCGCCAGAAAAGACCGAGCCGACTGTTCGACTCCGCTCGCAGTCCCGCTTCCCTGCTGTTTCGGAAGCGAGCGCAGGGAGGCGGGACTGCGAGCGGAGCCGAACAGTCAGATCAGTCTTTTTCATCGGCGCTCTGTGTTTTTCGGCGGCGCTTGTTTTTTTTTGGACGGCGGTCGCTATTTTTTTTGGCACATTTTTTTTGGGGATCGGCGTATAAAATGCATATAAGGGGGAAAAAGTGTGTGTTATAGGCCGATAAATACGGTACACCTCTCACATTTTTGTGAATATTTTCTTCTCTCTTTTCATGTGACAACACTGAAGAAATGACACTTGTCTACAATGTAAAGTAGTGAGTGTACAGCTTGTATAACAGTGTAAATTTGCCGTCCCCTCAAAATAACTCAACACTGACCTCCAATCCCTACACTGGCTCCCAATTACCCAGCGGATTAAATTCAAAATACCAACCACAACTTACAAAGCCATTCACAACTCTGCCCCGAGCGACATCACCAATCTTGTCCCCAAATATCACCCAAACGGCCCTCTCCGCTCTTCTCAAGACCTCCTACTCTCAAGCTCTCTCGTCTCCTCCTCCCATGGCTCGTCTCCAGGATTTCTCCAGAGCCTCTCCCATCCTCTGGAACTCGCTACCTCCACCGGTCCGGCTATCTCCCTACTCTAGCTACCTTCAGGCGATCCCTGAAAACTCATCTCTTCAGAAAAACCGATCACGTCTCCAAGTAATCTTCTACCACTTCCATCAGCTCATTCCCCACAGTTGCAACCTTTTGTACCACCTGCCCCACCCTATTAGATTGTAAGCTCTTCGCTTGTATTTTATTATAATTGTATTGTCTCCTTTTTATATTGTAAAACGCTGCGTAAACTGTTGGCGCTATATAAATCCTGAATAATAATAAGTGATTGTAAAGCTTTGTTTATTTAAAAAAAAAACACAAACAAACATCATACTTACCTCTAGACATGTGCACAACAAAAAAATGTGTTTATTTTCCTTTAATTTTTTTCGTTTCCGTTGATTCGTACATTCGTAAGTCGTCGGTGTTCGTATTCGTAACGATTCGTATTTTCGTAAAGAGTTATTTTTTCGTTGATTTGTTTTTCCGTTAGTTTAATTTTCGTTTATTCGTTTATTTGAAATTCGGACGCATTCGTATTTATTCGTACATTCGTACATTTGTAATCGGAGCATAATTCATCATTTTATGTAATGTGTATGCTATTATTACATTAAGAGACACGGAAAATTACGAATCGAAAAAAAAAGTTACGAATGTACGAATTTTTTCGTTCAATCCATTCGAAGCACGTTAAGCAGCGCCTTTGTAAGAGACACGTAAAATTACGAATCGGAAAAAAAAAAGTTACGAATGTACGAATTTTTTCGTTCAATCCATTCGAAGCACGTTAAGCAGCGCCATTGTAAGAGACACGGAAAATTACGAATCGGAAAAAAAAAGTTACGAATGTACGAATTTTTTCGTTCAATCCATTCGAAGCGCGTTAAGCAGCGCCATTGTAAGAGACACGGAAAATTCTGAATCGAAAAAAAAAGGTACGAATGTACGAATTTTTTCGTTCAATCCATTCAAAGCACATTAAGCAGCGCCATTGTAAGAGACACGGAAAATTACGAATCGGAAAAAAAAAAGTTACGAATGTACGAATTTTTCGTTCAATCCATTCGAAGCACGTTAAGCAGCGCCATTGTAAGAGACACGGAAAATTACGAATCGGAAAAAAAAAGTTACGAATGTACGAATTTTTTCGTTCAATCCATTCGAAGCGCGTTAAGCAGCGCCATTGTAAGAGACACGGAAAATTCTGAATCGAAAAAAAAAGGTACGAATGTACGAATTTTTTCGTTCAATCCATTCGAAGCACGTTAAGCAGCGCCATTGTAAGAGACACGGAAAATTACGAATCGGAAAAAAAAGTTACGAAAGTACGAATTTTTTCCTTCAATCCATTTGAAGCACGTTAAGCAGCGCCATTGTAAGGGACACGGAAAATTACGAATCGGAAAAAAAAAAAAAAAAAGGTACGAATGTACGAATTTTTTCGTTCAATCCATTCGAAGCACGTTAAGCAGCGCCATTGTAAGAGACACGGAAAATTACGAATCGAAAAAAAAAAAAAAGGTACGAATGTACGAATTTTTTCGTTCAATCCATTCGAAGCACGTTAAGCAGCGCCATTGTAAGAGACACGGAAAATTACGAATCGGAAAAAAAAAATTACGAATGTACGAATTTTTTCGTTCAATCCATTCGAAGCGCGTTAAGCAGCGCCATTGTAAGAGACACGGAAAATTCTGAATCGAAAAAAAAAGGTACGAATGTACGAATTTTTTCGTTCAATCCATTCAAAGCACATTAAGCAGCGCCATTGTAAGAGACACGGAAAATTACGAATCGGAAAAAAAAAAAAGTTACGAATGTACGAATTTTTCGTTCAATCCATTCGAAGCACGTTAAGCAGCGCCATTGTAAGAGACACGGAAAATTACGAATCGGAAAAAAAAAGTTACGAATGTACGAATTTTTTCGTTCAATCCATTCGAAGCGCGTTAAGCAGCGCCATTGTAAGAGACACGGAAAATTCTGAATCGAAAAAAAAAGGTACGAATGTACGAATTTTTTCGTTCAATCCATTCGAAGCACGTTAAGCAGCGCCATTGTAAGAGACACGGAAAATTACGAATCGGAAAAAAAAAAGTTACGAATGTACGAATTTTTTCGTTCAATCCATTCGAAGCGCGTTAAGCAGCGCCATTGTAAGAGACACGGAAAATTCTGAATCGAAAAAAAAAGGTACGAATGTACGAATTTTTTCGTTCAATCCATTCGAAGCACGTTAAGCAGCGCCATTGTAAGAGACACGGAAAATTACGAATCGAAAAAAAAAAAGGTACGAATGTACGAATTTTTCGTTCAATCCATTCGAAGCACGTTAAGCAGCGCCATTGTAAGAGACACGGAAAATTACGAATCGAAAAAAAAAAAGGTACGAATGTACGAATTTTTTCGTTCAATCCATTCGAAGCATGTTAAGCAGCGCCATTGTAAGAGACACGGAAAATTACGAATCGGAAAAAAAAAAGTTACGAATGTACGAATTTTTTCGTTCAATCCATTCAAAGCACATTAAGCAGCGCCATTGTAAGAGACACGGAAAATTACGAATCGAAAAAAAAAAAGGTACGAATGTACGAATTTTTTCGTTCAATCCATTCGAAGCACGTTAAGCAGCGCCATTGTAAGAGACACGGAAAATTACAAATTGGAAAAAAAAAAAGTTACGAATGTACGAATTTGTTTGTTCAATCCATTCGAATCACGTTAAGCAGCGCCATTGTAAGAGACACGGAAAATTACCAATTCAAACAAAAAAAAAAAAAGTTACGAATGTACGAATTTTTTCGTTCATTTTGATTTTCGTTGTTCCTGTATTCGTTCTTTCGTAGATTCGTTGTTTCTAATTTGTTTTTTCGGATTTTCGTTGTTTTCGGATTCGTTTCGATTCGAACGATTCATTAAAATTTTTACCAAATCGTTTGTTCATTCGTACAATAACGAATGAACGAAAATAACGAAAAAAAACGCAACGAATTGCACATGTCTACTTACCTCCACTGTGCAGCTCGTTTTGCACCGAGTGGCCCCGAACCTCCTCTTCCGGGGTCCCTCGGAGGCTCTCGCGGCTCCTACCCGCATTAGATAACACCCTAGAAGAATCACTCTCCTGTGGGGGGGGGGGGGCTACCTTGCAGGCGCGCTCCTGAGTCCATCATTCGGCGTCCATAGCCGCCGAATCTATGACTCGGCCCCGCCCCCTCAGCGCCCGCATCATTAGATTTGTCTTGCACCGAGGGGCCCCGAACCTCCTCTTCCGGGGTCCCTCGGCGGCTCTCACGGCTCCTCCCCGCATTAGATAACCCTCTAGAAGAATCTCTCTCCCGTGGGGGGGGGGTTACCTTGCAGGCGAGCTCCTGAGTCCATCATTCGGCGTCCATAGCCGCCGGATCTATGACTCGGCCCCGCCCCCTCAGCGCCCGCTTCATTGGATTTGATTGACAGCAGACAAGTTTTATTGAAAACATATACAGTATGTATTTAATGCCTGCGTGCTTCCAATTATGTCTGCCTATGGCGCTGTGGGCGTCCGGGAAGAAGCCCCTTTTGTCGTATGTCTGCTGGAAATGCAACAAAGTTTCCTACTAATCAGGTTATACTTCACAAATTTCTTACAACATCGATACAAAATATCTGCAGGTAGTGGAATCTATTAATGATGGTTCTTTATCCTATACGGTTGTGTCCTTTAAATATCCAACACTGGGAGCTATCTGTTTGGAACCAGTTACCTACACTGACAGTGGTAATCACCCACATCAATCACGGATATGAATATAGTAAAACCGGTGACTACTTATGTAGTATGAATCATTCATCCGGATCCACCCTTCCCGTGGCATCACAGGCCATAAAGCTACTGGATGTAACTGGATCCAGTGGTTACTGTACTGTTGGGGATTGGGCAGAGGTTAGGTTTGTTTAATGTTGGGGGTCACGGTTTTGGTGGTCAAGCTTCAAGTAGACTTCTGGTCAACTATAACTACTCTTAAAATTACTCCTCCCCCCCTCCTAACACCTATTCAGACTAACCTGTGTAAGAAATACTCTGCATATTTATTCATTTCCAGGCCGGTCTGGTCTGATCACGTGATCAGCTCCCTTGTAACAGCCAGTACCGGCAATGGATGGGCCTTAGTAAGCCTATGTTTGCCATCACCACCAGGGGCGGACTGACCATTTGGCCACTCGGGCACTGCCCGAGGGCCCTGGGCCACTAGGGGGCCCCATCAGGGTTGCCAGCCTCAGTAAAACCAGGGACAGTATGTAAAAATCTGTGTTTTTTTTTACATCTGTCTCTGAAATGTCCCTTACCGACGTCCTTTTGGTCTAAAAATCCAGAGATTATAGCTGCCCCACCTCTCCAGTACCTTCTCAGCCAATAGAAACATGTTTGTGTATACTGTGTGTACATGTATGTGTATACTGTGTGATTGTATACTGTGTGTATACTGTGTGTACATGTATGTGTATACTGTGTGATTGTATACTGTGCGTGTGTATACTGTGTGGCCCCATAATCTCTGATTGCCTATGGGGCCCCATAATCTCCTATTGCCCGGGGGCCCCATAATCTCCTATTGCCCGGGGGCCCCATGAGTTGTCAGTCCGCCCCTGATCACCACTCAGGCATTACCAGCTGCTGTCAAGCGCTTTCTTTACCCCCCCCCCCCCCCACAGGCCACCAAGGAGGAGATCATGTGACGGGACCGGAGAGGCCTGAAAATACATAATGGATAAAGCAAGGTCCATAAAGACATGGATGAGTGAGTTTGGGGTGGAGGAACTTGACTGGCCTGAAAAGAGTCCTGACCTCAACCCCATAAAACACCTTTGGGATGAATTAGAGCGCAGACTGTGAGCCAGGCCTCCTTGGCCAACATCAGTGCCTGACCTCACAAATGCCCTTCTGGAAGAATGGTCAAACATTCCCATAGACACCCTCCTAAACCTTGTGGACGGCCTTCCCAGAAGAGTTGAAGCTGTTATAGCTGCAAATTGTGGGCCAACTCAATATTGAACCCTACAGACGCACACACGATCGGAATTTCCGGCCAGAAAAAGACCGATGAGAGCCTTTCATCGGAAAATGCGACCGTGTGTAGGCTCCATTGGAATTTTGCTGGCTGAATTTCCGACAGCAAAGAATTGAGAGCATGTTCTCAATTTTTCCCAAGTAAAAGGTTTCTATTGGAAAATCCGATCGTCTGTAGCGATTCTGACGCGCAAAATTCCTACGCATGCTCGGAAACAATTCGACGCATGCTCGGAAGCATTGAACTCGGCTCATTGTAGTGTTGTACGTCACCGCGTTCTTGACGGTCGGAATTTGGTGTGACCGTGTGTAGGCAAGACAGATTGAGCGGAATTCAGTCGGGAGAACCCGTCAGAGCTTTTTCCGACGAGAATTCCGATTGTGTGTACGCGGCATAAGACTGGGATGCCATGGAAGTTCATGGGCGTGTAAAGGCAGGCGTCCCAATACTTTTGGTAATATAGTGTATGTTGAAACGCCCATTCGTAAGTCTCCATTGACAGTCCCTGTGACAGGGTGTCAACACATGAGATCATTTAGGCCAGTGATGGTCAACCTTGGCACCCCCAGATGTTTTGGAACTACATTTCCCATGATGCTCATGCGCTCTGCAGGGTAGTTGAACATCATGGGAAATATAGTTCCAAAACATCTGGGGTGCCAAAGTTCACCATCACTGATTTAGGCGACTGGGACCGAGCGTTTTCCTCCGATAACAAGAAGTGCCTGACTAAGGACCTTCCTCGCAGGATCGCCAGACATTGCTATAATGAAAAAAAAAAATGTTAGAGATTATTATTCACATATATTGGACATGAAAGGCTGATGGGTGTTTCCACCGAAACACAATCGGTATGCGATCACACAACAAGCCAAAGGAAAAGAAAAGGAGCTCAGAATATTTTCCTAAGGTCCAGTCCTCCATTATTTCCAATAAACAGGTCAGAGCAGGGGCGGACTGACCATTCGGCCACTTCCCGAGGGCCCGGGCCACTAGGGGGCCCCATCAGGGTTGCCAGCCTCAATGAAACCAGGGACAGTATGTAAAAATCTGTATTTTTTTTTTTACATCTGTCTCTGAAATGTCCCTTACCGACATCCTTTTGGTCTAAAAATCCAGAGATTATAGCTGCCCCACCTCTCCAGTACCTTCTCAGCCAATAGAAACATGTCTGTGTATACTGTGTGATTGTATACTGTGTGTGTGTGTGTATACTGTGTGGGCCCTATAATCTCCGATTGCCTGGGGGCCCCATAATCTCCTATTGCCCGGGGGCCCCATGAGTTGTCAGTCCGCCCCTGGGTCTGAGGGTCACGCATACTGGGAAATATACGGAAGCAAAGTCTACTTCATGTGACCAGAATATTATCTAACGCGGCAACATTCCAAACCCATCTGCGGGACGGTTCCGTGGTTACGTTCCGGCACCTACTGTTTGAGAAAAAAAGCCCTGGAGCTCAGAATATTTTCCTAAGGTCCAGTCCTCCATTATCTCCAATAAACAGGTCTGAGGGTCACGCATACTGGGAAATATACGGAAGCAAATTCTACTTCATGTGACCAGAATATTATCTAATGCGGCAACATTCCAAACCCATCTGCGGGACGGTTCCGTGGTTAAGTTCCAGCACCTACTGTTTGAGAAAAAAAAGTCCTGGAGCTCAGAATATTTTCCTAAGGTCCAGTCCTCCATTATTTCCAATAAACAGGTTTGAGGGTCACGCATACTGGGAAATATACGGAAGCAAAGTCTACTTCATGTGACCAGAATATTATCTAATGCGGCAACATTCCAAACCCATCCGCGGGACGGTTCCGTGGTTAAGTTCCAGCACCTACTGTTTGAGAAAAGAAGCCCTGGAGCTCAGAATATTTTCCTAAGGTCCAGTCCTCCATTATTTCCAATAAACAGGTCTGAGGGTCTCGCATACTGGGAAATATACGGAAGCAAAGTCTACTTCATGTGACCAGAATATTATCTAATGCGGCAACATTCCAAACCCATCTGCAAGACGGTTCCGTGGTTAAGTTCCGGCACCTACTGTTTGAGAAAAAAAGCCTTGGAGCTCAGAATATTTTCCTAAGGTCCAGTCCTCCATTATTTCCAATAAACAGGTCTGAGGGTCACGCATACTGGGAAATATATGGAAGCAAAGTCTACTTCATGTGACCAGAATATTATCTAATGCGGCAACATTCCAAACCCATCTACGGGACGGTTCCGTGGTTAAGTTCCGGCACCTACTGTTTGAGAAAAAAAGCCCTGGAGCTCAGAATATTTTCCTAAGGTCCAGTCCTCCATTATTTCCAATAAACAGGTCTGAGGGTCACGCATACTGGGAAATATGCGGAAGCAAAGTCTACTTCATGTGACCAGAATATTATCTAATGCGGCAACATTCCAAACCCATCTGCGGGACGGTTCCGTGGTTAAGTTCCGGCACCTACTGTTTGAGAAAAAAAAGTCCTGGAGCTCAGAATATTTTCCTAAGGTCCAGTCCTCCATTATTTCCAATAAACAGGTTTGAGGGTCACGCATACTGGTAAATATACGGAAGCAAAGTCTACTTCATGTGACCAGAATATTATCTAATGCGGCAACATTCCAAACCCATCTGCGGGACGGTTCCGTGGTTAAGTTCCGGCACCTACTTTTTGAGAAAAAAAGCCCTGGAGCTCAGAATATTTTCCTAAGGTCCAGCCCTCCATTATTTCCAATAAACAGGTCTGAGGGTCACGCATACTGGGAAATATACGGAAGCAAAGTCTACTTCATGTGACCAGAATATTATCTAATGCGGCAACATTCCAAACCCATCTGCGGGACGGTTCCGTGGTTAAGTTCCAGCACCTACTGTTTGAGAAAAAAAAGTCCTGGAGCTCAGAATATTTTCCTAAGGTCCAGTCCTCCATTATTTCCAATAAACAGGTTTGAGGGTCACGCATACTGGGAAATATACGGAAGCAAAGTCTACTTCATGTGACCAGAATATTATCTAATGCGGCAACATTCCAAACCCATCTGCAAGACGGTTCCGTGGTTAAGTTCCGGCACCTACTGTTTGAGAAAAAAAGCCTTGGAGCTCAGAATATTTTCCTAAGGTCCAGTCCTCCATTATTTCCAATAAACAGGTCTGAGGGTCACGCATACTGGGAAATATATGGAAGCAAAGTCTACTTCATGTGACCAGAATATTATCTAATGCGGCAACATTCCAAACCCATCTGCGGGACGGTTCCGTGGTTAAGTTCCGGCACCTACTGTTTGAGAAAAAAAGCCCTGGAGCTCAGAATATTTTCCTAAGGTCCAGTCCTCCATTATTTCCAATAAACAGGTCTGAGGGTCACGCATACTGGGAAATATGCGGAAGCAAAGTCTACTTCATGTGACCAGAATATTATCTAATGCGGCAACATTCCAAACCCATCTGCGGGACGGTTCCGTGGTTAAGTTCCGGCACCTACTGTTTGAGAAAAAAAAGTCCTGGAGCTCAGAATATTTTCCTAAGGTCCAGTCCTCCATTATTTCCAATAAACAGGTTTGAGGGTCACGCATACTGGGAAATATACGGAAGCAAAGTCTACTTCATGTGACCAGAATATTATCTAATGCGGCAACATTCCAAACCCATCTGCGGGACGGTTCCGTGGTTAAGTTCCAGCACCTACTGTTTGAGAAAAAAAAGTCCTGGAGCTCAGAATATTTTCCTAAGGTCCAGTCCTCCATTATTTCCAATAAACAGGTTTGAGGGTCACGCATACTGGGAAATATACGGAAGCAAAGTCTACTTCATGTGACCAGAATATTATCTAATGCGGCAACATTCCAAACCCATCTGCGGGACGGTTCCGTGGTTAAGTTCCGGCACCTACTTTTTGAGAAAAAAACCTTGGAGCTCAGAATATTTTCCTAAGGTCCAGTCCTCCATTATTTCCAATAAACAGGTCTGAGGGTCACGCATACTGGGAAATATACGGAAGCAAAGTCTACTTCATGTGACCAGAATATTATCTAATGCGGCAACATTCCAAACCCATCTGCGGGACGGTTCCAGGACTAGAGACACAATTAAAGCAAATATTTTGTCTGCAGTTTTAGCCATTTTTTTTTTACGAAAATTGCGGTAGGCATAGTTTACAAATTAGGAACAGTTTTCTGTCTTCCTCTAAAGACGGCGCTGTCATCCTGGCTCCGAGAACTAATGTACCAACCTGATAAAATCAAGCCGTGAGACAGATATGAGCGGTTGGGTCTTCCAGAGATCATCATGGATAACTAGCTCTTCTGAGCATTACAAGTGCTTGTGATCTCATGTAGAGATACTCGGGGTCATCCCGTCTCTCAGGCAGCACATGAATTGCAATTACTACCTTTTCTATGGTGAAAGGGAAAGGAAAAGTTTCATTGAATGTATGGATCTATTCATCTGCCAAAGTGTGGGAGAAGATCGTAGTGATGTTAGGAAGGGATCAGGGGCGGACTGACAACTCATGGGGCCCCCCGGGCAATAGGAGATTATGGGGCCCCCAGACAATCAGAGATTATGGGGCCACACAGTATACAATCACACAGTATACACATACATGTACACACAGTATACACAGACATGTTTCTATTGGCAGAGAAGGTACTGGAGAGGTGGGGCAGCTATAATCTCTGGATTTTTAGACCAAAAGGATGTCGGTAAGGGACATTTCAGAAATAGATGTAAAAAAAACACTGATTTTTACATACTGTCCCTGGTTTTACTGAGGCTGGCAACCCTGATGGGGCCCCCCTAGTGGCCCGGGGCCCTCGGGAAGTGCCCGAGTGGCCGAATGGTCAGTCCGCCCCTCGAAGGGATAGAAGGAGATCTCACCACCTCCTGTGGTAGGAAAAGTTTAGAAACTCTGTTGGGTTTATTGGTTTATAGCAGGGATCCTCAAACTACGGCCCTCCAGCTGTTGCAGAACTACACATCCCATGAGGCATTGTAAAACTCTGACATTCACAGACATGACTAGGCATGATGGGAATTGTAGTTCCTGAACAACTGGAGGGCCATAGTATGAAGACCCCTGGTTTATAGCTATGAGTAAGCACTAAGCATAGTGCGAAACGCGTCAGCTTTGTACCCCCCCCTATTCTGCTTGGCCGTGCTTTGGACTGATGTGATTCCAGCTTTTTAAATACATTTATTTGAATTTTATCTCTTCCTGGTGTGCGGTTGTCCGGAGTTCTTCCTGATTTCCAATCTACTGTGTTATTAGCCAGCACCTGGGGCTCCCAAACAGCAGTAGGAGCATTCGCAGTGAAGGACTGTCCTTGAGCGGTGGTTATCTCTTCCTATCTGTTGGGTTTATATTATGTCCCCACTGGGGGGGAAAGTAACCCTCTCCTTTTGTCCTGGTGGCCAGGGGGTCAAGTCCTGGGGAAAAAAGTGTGGGAACTCCCACCCAAGATCCACTCGCCCACCAAAAAAAAAATAATAATACGCTCATATGCACGAACGCTTCAAAAGTGGTATTTTTCATCCAATTTTCGTATTGTGTGTATGAAGCTTAACTGTTAGTACATAAAAAAAAAACAATCCTCAATAAACATAAATACGGTAATTCTCTGAATAATCAGCATTCATACAATTGTGCTTCCATGCAAATGTGAACATCGTGTTCTGATCTTTATTGGGGAATTTATTTTGTATATAGAGTGTTTATGTGGTGAGTTTACACTTTTCATTGAACAGTTTGGATAACACAGGGTTAAACGGAAAGGTCATAAATGAAGTGCACATTATCTGGACAGAATGCTTGGGGAGATAGTGATGTGTTCCTGCTTAGGAGATGTATGTTAGCTTGGGGGGGGGGGCTGCAAACTCTGCAGGGCTCCAACACACACTCACTGCTATTCCAACCCTTCACATATTTCCACATAAACTTCCCTCCTGGCATTAAACTTTGCCAGGTATTGTGCTAAGCTTACCACCCCAAACTGATGTTCCTCCCTCAGCTCACCTCTCTCCCTGCATGTCCTGTGAGCAGAATAGCTGTGCTCCTCCTATGGGTTCTCTCATCATATGGCCCTGAAGATAGAGGAGGGGGGGGATTCAGCGGGACACACAGAGCAAGTATGCAGGAGACTGGGGGGGGGGATGAAGAGACAGAAAATCAGGAGGGGCCGGCGGGGAGGAGCGCATCACGAGAGGTCTGACTAAATACAATCTCTTAGCAGCAGGGACCTGATCTACCCGTCAGCTAGCTGTGATTGACAGGTAGATCGAAGCGGAAGCTGTCATGGGGCCCCCTACTGGCAATGCCTGAATGGTCAGGTGTGCGGCACTTACTATTGTGAGCTGTGCCGGCAGCTGCTGGTGTAGCACCTGCCACACAGCTCGCATTCCTCAAAGTCTTGCAGGACACTGCTGCTAACGGGAACTGAGTTTCTGTTGTGGAAAAAGTACAGGAACTCCGTTCCCATGCGTTCCCGCAGGACTTGAGCCCTGCTGGTGGCTATTGTCAAGTCAGAGTAATTCCAAAAAATTTGATTTGTCATTGGATCAAGAATAGAGGGGAAATCTTTCGATGAGGACACTTGTACCAGTAACAAAAGTCTAATGCCGCGTACACACGATCGGACTTTCCGACGGGGAATGTTGGATCATCACCGAAGGGCCACACATAATATTTAATGCTTGAGAGAACTGTCAGAGACTGCAGAGCTGAGGGTCAGAGAGTGTGGGAAACGCTTCATTGTTGGCTGGTGAAATGCTGCAGAAGACAATATGAAACTGAGAACACGTTACATGAGGCTATCAACATTCCCACTACAAACTACTAAGGTCCTCAGGCCGCACATCATATTCTAAAGAGTCTCATGTGGCCCTCTTTTTTTCGAAAACAATTTCGAAATTCGACCCATGTATCGCTGGATTAAGTACCAAGGCACTGGTGGTTGTGCACCAGGGCTCTAGTGCCTCCTGCATGGGCTCCTCGTTCCTCCTGCATGGGCTCCTCGTTCCTCCTGCATGGGCTCCTGGTGCCTCCTGCATGGGCTCCTCGTTCCTCCTGCATGGGCTCCTGGTTCCTCCTGCATGGGCTCCTCGTGCCTCCTGCATGGTCTACTCGTTCCTCCTGCATGGGCTCCTTGTTCCTCCTGCATGGCTCCTCGTTCCTCCTGCATGGGCTCCTCGTTCCTCAGGCCGCACATCATATTCTAAAGAGTCTCATGTGGCCCTCTTTTTCAAAAACTATTTCGAAATTCGACCCATGTATCGCTGGCTTACGTACCAAGACACTTGTAAAAAAGAGGGGTGGGACTTTAAATGAGGTCATGACCAATCACTGTCAGGTACCTTCATCCCTAAATATAATGGTTCAAAGAAAGGGGGGGTCGGGACTTTGTACCAAGACACTGGCGGTTGTGCACCAAGGCTCTATTGCCTTCTGCATGGGATCCTCGTGCCTCCTGCACGGGCTCCTCATTCCTCCTGCATGGGCTATTCATGCCTCCTGCATGGGCTCCTCGTTCCTCCTGCATGGGCTCCTCGTTCCTCCTGCATGGGCTCCTCGTGCCTCCTGCATGGGCTCCTCGTGCCTCCTGCATGGGCTCCTCGTTCCTCCTGCATGGGCTCCTCGTTCCTCCTGCATGGGCTCCTCGTTCCTCCTGCATGGGCTCCTCGTTCCTCCTGCATGGGCTCCTCGTGCCTCCTGCATGGGCTCCTCGTGCCTCCTGCATGGGCTCCTCGTGCCTCCTGCATGGGCTCCTCGTGCCTCCTGCATGGGCTCCTCGTGCCTCCTGCATGGGCTCCTCGTTCCTCCTGCATGGGCTCCTCGTGCCTCCTGCATGGGCTCCTCGTTCGCCTCCTGCATGGGCTCCTCGTGCCTCCTGCATGGGCTCCTCGTTCCTCCTGCATGGGCTCCTCGTTCCTCCTGCATGGGCTCCTCGTGCCTCCTGCATGGGTTCCTCGTGCCTCCTGCATGGGCTCCTCGTTCCTCCTGCATGGGCTCCTCGTGCCTCCTGCATGGGCTCCTCGTGCCTCCTGCATGGGCTCCTCGTGCCTCCTGCATGGGCTCCTCGTTCCTCCTGTATGGGCTCCTCGTTCCTCTTGGCGATTGAGCATGCTCCTTAGTCGGGGAGAAAAGGGGAACTGGTGGGAACAATTCCAACGAACTGGACGACAGCCTCAAACTCTGGCAGATGCTGCATTCTACAAACATCTTAATGTAGCACAGCAGGGACCGAGACTTCAATGCTTGGCTGAGCACTTGCGTGTATCAAGCCTTATGGCTCATTACACACTATTTCTGCCTTGGGCATTTGGGAGCGCTTGGCTGCTTTTTTTTTTTTTTAAGGTGAACCCCCCCCCCCCAATTCCTGGCACCTGTCTTTGGGTCCTTACTGGTTCTTTCTATTGTCAACTAATATAGATATCTGCTGCTCAATTTAAAACGAATAATCTAAAAATAAGTAAAAAAAAAATAAAAAAAAGCCACTTCAACGGCAGCTGATGGAGTCCCAACACCTGTAAAGACGAGATACATATGATAAGTTCTAATGGAGTTTCCCTGAGGGAAAGGTTTGTCCTGTTGACCTTCCTCCTGACCTCTTCAATTTAGAAGATTAACCCTGCAGTGTCAGGGGCCCTTAGAAAATGCCGGGCTCTCAGAGGTCAGGAATCAAAAAAAAAAAAAAACTTCAGGTGGCTCCTTCTGCAACTTTTCAGCTGCTATTAACTGGCAGCAATAAATCACATTATCCATTCGCATGCATGTTTAGACAATGATTCCATACATCAAGTGGAGCTGGACTGACCAATCTTCGCATACTTTGAGACTTCATTTGAAACCTTTTCATAAATCACGGCTTTAGGAATAGTCAGAAAAAAAATCTGTATCCTTTTCCACCTTTGAGTAACACAAGTGATATCTCTCAGACGAGGCGACGTCGGGTGTCGTCGGGTGTCACGGTCTACGGGGGTCCCCTCCTTTGTGGGTTTGGGGTCCGCGTAAAATTTCCAGAAGCCGCAGCGTTTTTCGATGATAGAATTCATAAAGGTCTGGTAGAAATCAGAACAAGCAATACCTGCTTTTAATAACATTATATTTTATATACATGGGATTGTATCTTTTTTATTTTATTTTTTTTTTTGGTTGAACTAGATGGACTTGTGTATTTTTATTTTATTTTTTTCAACCTGACTTCGTAACTATATTATAAAAAAAATTTCCCCAGTTTAACCACTTTAGGACCAAGCCTGTTTTTCAGACAGGTTTTCATGTTTAAAACAGTTTTTTTTTTTGCTAGAAAATTACCCCAAACATTATACCCTGTTTCCCCGAAAATAAGACCTAGCGTGATTGTAGGTGATGGCTGCAATATAAGCCCTACACCCCAAATAAGCCCTACCATGTTTCCCCAAAAATAAGCCCTACCCTGAAAACAAGACCTTATTTTCGGGGAAACAGGGTATATTGTTTTTTTTTTCTAAAACCCTAGAGAATAAAACGGTGGTCGTTGCAATACTTTTTTTCACACCGTATTTGTGCAGCGGTCTTACAAGCGCACTTTTTTTGAAAAAAAAATCACTTTTTTAAATAAAAAAATAAGACAACAGTAAAATTAGCCCAATTTTTTTTAAATCGTGAAAGATAATGTTACGCCGAGTAAATTGATACCCAACATGTCACGCTTCAAAATTGCGCCGCTCGCGGGATGGCGTCAAACTTTTAACCCTCTAAAAATCTCCATAAGCGACATTTAAAAAATTCTACAGGTTGCATCTTTTGATTTACAGAGGAGATCTATGGCTAGAATTATTGTTCTCGCTTTACTGATCGCGGCGATACCTCACAAAAAAAAAAAAAAAATATGTAATTTTTAAAAAAATTAAATTTAAAAAAATGTTCCTTTAACCAGCCTCGTTTTGGATTTTAGGTGTTTACATGTTTAAAACAGTTTTTTTTGCTAGAAAAAAACATAGAACCCCCAAACATTATATATTGTTTTTTTTCTAAAACCCTAGAGAATAAAACGGCGGTCGTTGCAATACTTTTTTTTCATACCGTATTTGCGCAGCGGTCTTACAAGCGCACTTTTTTTTGAAAAAAAAAACACTTTTTTTGAATAAAAAAAAATAAGACAACAGTAAAATTAGCCCAATTTTTTATATATTGTGACAGATAATGTTACGCCGAGTAAATTGATACCCAACATGTCACGCTTCAAAATTGCGCCCGCTCGTGGGATGGCGTCAAAACTTTTAACCCTCAAAAATCTCCATAAGCGACATTTAAAAATTTTTTACAGGTTGCATCTTTTGAGGTACAGAGGAGGTCTAGGGCTAGAATTATTGCTCTCGCTCTACCGATCGCGGCGATACCTCACATGTGTGGTTTGACTACCGTTTTCATATGCGGGCACTACTCACGTAGGCGTTCGCTTCTGCGCGCGAGCTCGTCGGGACAGGGTGTTTTTTAAAAAAAAAATTCTTATTTATTTTACTTGAATTTATTAATTTTTACACTGTTTTTAAAAAAAAATGGATCACTTTTATTCCTATTACAAGAATGTAAACATCCCTTGTAATAGAAAAAAACATGACAGGTCCTCTTAAATATGAGATCTGGGGGTCAAAAAGTCCTCAGATCTCATATTTCGACTTAAATGGAATAATAAAAAAAAAAATATGTAATTTAAAAAAATTAAATTGAAATTTTTTTTCCTTTAAGACGTATGGGCGGAAGTGACGTTTTGACGTCGCTTCCGCCCTCCTATGGTATAGAGACGGGTGGGGGCCATCTTAGCCTTACTCGTCTCCATACCCATCACACTGCAGGACCCGATCTCCTCCGCTGCTACCGACGGCTCCGGTAAGCGGCGGAAGGCGCGGGAGAGCGGCAGGAGGGGGGGTGGCACTTCTCCCGCCGGCGATAACGGTGAACGGTTCGCCGCAGAGACCACCATTATCGTAAACAGAACCGCCTCCTGTAAAGATGGATACCTTGGTTGTGGCAGCAGCTGCTGCCGTTACCGAGATATCCCTCTTCAAATTGCCGACGTATATGTACAGGAGGTGGGGCTTAAGAGGAGTAGACATGTGCAATTCGTTTTTTTTACGAATTAATTTTTTAAAGACTTTCAACAAATTCGTTAATTCGTAAATATCCGAATTAACGAAAACCCGTTTAACAAATTTTTCCGAATATTTGTAAATTCGTATATTCGCACATTTGGAGATTTGTACATTTGGAAATTCATACATTCGTAAATTAGTAAATTCGGAAATTTGTAAATTCGGAAATCTGAAATAATAACTAACTAATAATAACTTAACTATTACTAACTAATAAATTATAGGTATTGTAATTTCCTTTCAAATTTGGCTGTTACTGAACGTAACAAATACAAATTTATCCGAAGTTACGAATAATCCAAAATAACGAATGCCGCATCCAAACGAAAGAAATGTAATGAGATGATAATAATAAATAACAATAATAATAATAATAAAAACTTTTTATTATTATTATTATTTTTATTAATTTGTTCCGTTCCATTTGTTTAGATGCGGCATTCGTTATTCCGGATAATTTGCAACTTCGGATAAATTTGTATTCGTTACCTTCACTAACAGCCAAATTTGAAATGAAATTACAATACCTATAATTTAATAGTTAGTTACTATTTCAGATTTTTTAATTTTCGGGTTTTCGAATCTCTGAATTTTCTAATTTCCGAATGTACGAATATATACGAATTTTCTAATGTACGAATTTAGGAACGTACGAATGTGCAAATGTACGAATTTACTAATTGCGATCATAACAAATGACCCGAAAAACAGAAAAAAAAACGAAACGAATAAAACGAAAATGAAAACTAACAAATTTTTTGGCAGTGTACATGTCTAAAGAGGAGTAACCATTAAAAAAAAAAAATTAAAAGTCAGCAGCTACAAATACTAAATAAATAAATAAATACAAAACAATACTATAATAATAATAATATATAATATATATAATAATAATATAATACAATACTAAATAAATAAATACAAATACTGCAGCTGCTGACTTTTAATAATCGGACACTTACCTGTCCAGGGTCCAGTGATGCGGGGGAGGGGGGGAATCGAAGTCCCGCTTGTCTCCCCCTCCACTCTGCGGCACCGGCATGGTAACTGTGGGCACAGCCGGGGCACCAACTGCGCATGCGCGAGCGGAGCCGTGATTGGCCGCGCAGTCATCTGGGACCTGTCACTTGTCTCAGATGATTGACAAGAAAGAGGGGACAGAGCTGAGCGTTTCCTGTGCCGAGGGGAAGTGATGTCACCAGCCCAGGCACTGAAGGAGGCAGAATACGAGGAAACCCCCTAGCAACAGGCATTTAGAGGTAAGAAAAGAAAAAAAAAATCCAAATCTTTTTTTTAGGAACATTCATGCATTTTTATTTTTTGGTGAGCAACACCACTTTAAGGACCCAGACTTTTTTCTGACTTTAGATTTTTTACAAGTAAATATCTGGGGGTTTTTTTTTGGAAGAAAATTACTTAAAACATCCAAATAGTATATATATATATATATATATATATATATATATATATATATATATATATATATATATATATATATATATATATATACTGTATATATATATATATATATATATCAAAATATAAAACTATATATATTTTTAGCAAAGAGAATAAAATGGCGGTCATTGCTATTTTTTATGTCACACAGTACTTGGGCAGCGGTTTTCCAAACAAAATAATTTTTTGGGAAATATATACACTTGAATGAATTAAAAAAACAAACAAAAGAAAAACTTCCCAGTTTAACCACTTAAGGACCCAGTCTTTTTTCTGACTTTTGTTTTTTACAAGTAAAAATCTGGGTTTTTTTTTGCTAGAAAATTACTTAAAACCTCCAAATATTATATATATATATATATATATTTTTTTTTTTTTTAGGCAAAGACCCTAGAGAATATAATGGTGGTCATTGCTATTTTTCATGTCACATGGTATTTGCGTAGCGGTTTTTCAACCAATTAATTTTTTTGGAAAAAATACACTTGTTTTTTTTTTGCTAGAAAATTACTTAAAACCTCCAAATATTATATATATATATATATATATATATATATATATATATATATTTTATATATTTTTTATTTTTTTTTAGCAAAGACCCTAGAGAATATAATGGTGGTCATTGCTGTTTTTTTATGTCACACGGTATTTGCGCGTAATACGAAAGATGATGTTATGCCTTAGTAAGGCTCCATTCACACTTCTATGACGCGAAATTTGCACCAACTTTGGCAGCAAAAGGATGATTGGGGTTATACCGGTGCCCACAGCAAAGGAACTTACATCATATATATAAAAATAGAAATTGTATTACATAAAACAATAACGAAGTGATGGGTTCAATGAAAACTATTGGCAGAGCATAATACAAATCATATTAATAATCACTGGTATCCATATATATAAGGAGTGATCAATACTTGATGTTGTGTCCCAACATGTTTCGCCCAACATTGGCTTCTTCAGGGGATTTCTACGGAGACCACCAGTTTTCATAAATCTCTAGTAATAAGATCATATACATTAATCAATAGTCATTCTTACAATTACAACAGGTAATAACAGTTATATATCATGATTCATTCTGTCAATTTATCACCCATTAAACTCACCAAAGAGACAAAAAACAATAAGAAAGTAATGGGTTCAATAAAAACTATTGGCAAAGCATAATACAAATCGTATTAATAATCACTAGTATCCATATATATATATATATATATATATATATATATATATAAAAAGGAGTGATCAATACTTGATGTTGTATCCCAACATGTTTTGCCCAACATTGGCTTCTTCAGGGAATTTCTACGGAGACCACCAGTTTTCATAAAGCTCTAGTAATAAGATCATATACATTAATCAATAGTCATTCTTACAATTACAACAGGTAATAACAGTTATATATCATGATTCATTCTGTCAATTTATCACCCATTAAACTCACCAAAGATGCCAAAGTGGCGGTTGGTCGGGTCACCTGCACCACCCCAAACCCCCCAACCTGTTGGTCGGGTCACACGCACCCCCCCCCCTTACGGTCAGTCACCAGCCCCGCACTTACCCCATTTAGGTCACGGCCATCCTCCGGGTAGCGGCTTCCCCTATGGCTCCTCCTTCTCGGCATCATGGTGGCTTCCACCGTTCATCTCCTCCTCCTAGGCGGCCAATAGGATCGCTTCTCCTCTCGGCCAATCGGATGACGGGTCTCAGGACGGGAGAAGAATCTGGAAGACTATAGCGAATATTAATTTGCTGTTTTCACACAACTGGGTGGTCTCGGGGTGCAGTGCCCACCCTTTTTTGAAGCCACTTAGAGCCCCAGGCTCTTATCACATGCTTCAAAAAAAAAAGAAAAAAACGATTGGAATCCATGAACGTAGATTAGGGGGGCGGATGCATCGAAAGGGCCCTGCATTATGGGCCGCCACTGATGACATTGCAGTCTTAGTTCGGAGGGTTCAATATTGAGTTGGCCCACCCTTTGCAGCTATAACAGCTTCAACTCTTCTGGGAAGGCCGTCCACAAGGTTTAGGAGTGTGTCTATGGGAATGTTTGACCATTCTTCCAGAAGAGCATTTGTGAGGTCAGGGACTGATGTTGGTTGAGAAGGCCTGGCTCGCAGTCTCCCCTCAAATTCATCCCAAAGGTCTTCTATCGGGTTGAGGTCAGTCAAGTTCCTCCAACCCAAACTCGCTCATCCGTGTCTTTATGGACCTTGCTTTGTGCCCTGGTCCAAATAATTTTGTGGAGGGGATCCCCCCTTCACCAAATTATTGGTGTGGATGGTGTGGGGGTTGTTTTTCAGGGGTTGGGCTTGGCCCCTCCACCAAATCATTTGGTGGAGGGGGGGGTTATGATGTGGGGGGTGGTTTTCAGGGGTTGGGCTTGGCCCCTTATTTCCAGTGAAGGGAACTTTTAAGGCGTCAGCATACCAAGAAATTTTGGCCAATTTCATGCTCCCAACTTTGTGGGAGCGGCTTGGGGATGGCCCTTTCCTGGCCAGTCACGTTCCTGCACCCCCAAACCCAAATGTCTTTTATGGACCTTGCTTTGTGCCCTGGTGGGCAGTCATGTTGGTACAGGAAGGGGCCGTCCCCAAACTGTTCCCACAAAGTTGGGGGCATGAAATTGTCCAAAATGTCTTGCTATGGTGATGCCTTCCGAGTTCCCTTCACTGGAACTAAGGGGCCAAGCCCAACCCCTGAAAACCACCCCCCACATCATAACCCCCCCTCCACCAAATGATTTGGACCAGTGCACAAAGCAAGGTCCATTAAAGACAAGGATGAGCGAGTTTGGGGTGGAGGAACTTGACTGGCCTACACAGAGCCCTGACTTCAGGATAGTGTGGGGGTTGTTCTTCAAGGGTTGGGTTTGGCCCCTTAGTTCCAGTGAAGGAAACTCCGAAGGCGTCAGCATACCAAGGCATTTTGGCCAATTTCATGCTCCCAACTTTGTGGGAACAGCTTGGGGATGGTCCTTTCCTGGCCAGCCACGTTACTCCACCCCAAACCCAAATTTCTTTATGGACCTTGCTTTGTGCCCTGGTGGGCAGTCATGTTGGTACAGGAAGGGGCCGTCCCCAAACTGTTCCCACAAAGTTGGGGGCGTGAAATTTTCAAAAAATGTCTTGGTATGCTGACGCCTTCGGAGTTCCCTTCACTGGAACTAAGGGGCCAAACCCAACCCCTGAAAAACAACTCCACACCATCCTGAGGTCAGGACTCTGTGTAGGCCAGTTAAGTTCCTCCACCCCAAACTTGCTCATCTGTGTCTTTATGGACCTTGCTTTGTGCACTGGTCAACTGAAAAACACCCCCACACCATAATCCCCTCCTCCACCAAATGATTTGGACCAGTGCACAAAGCAAGGTCCATAAAGACATGGATGAGCGAGTTTGGGGTGGAGGAACTTGACTGGCCTTGACTTGGCCCCTTAGTTCCCAGTGAAGGGAACTCTTAAGGCGTCCGCATACCAAGACATTTTGGACAATTTCATGATCCCAACTTTGTGCGAACAGTTTGGGGACGGCCCCTTCCTGTTCCAACATGACTGCCCACCAGTGCACAAAGCAAGGTCCATGAAGACATGGAGGAGTGAGTTTGGGGTGGAGGAACTTGACTGGCCTACACAGAGCCTTGACCTCAGGATGGTGTGGGGGGTTGTTCTTCAAGAGTTGGGTTTGGCCCCTTAGTTCCAGTGAAGGGAACTCTTAAGGCATCGGCATACCAAGACATTTTGGACAATTTCATGATCCCAACTTTGTGGGAACAGTTTGGGGGATGGACCCTTCCTGTTCTCAACATGTCTGCCCACCAGTGCACAAAGCAAGGTCCATGAAGACATGGATGACCGAGTTTGGGTTGGAGGAACTTGACTGGCCTTGACTTGGCCCCTTAGTTCCAGTGAAGGGAACTCTTAAGGCGTCGGCATACCAAGACATTTTGGCCAATTTCATGCTCCCAACAGTTTGGGGACGGCCCCTTTCATGACCAGCCACGTTCCTCCACCCCAAACTCAAACGTCTTTGATGGACCTTGCTTTGTGCACTGGTGGGCAGTCATGTTGGAACAGGAAGGGGCCGTCCCCCAAACTGGTCCCACAAAGTTGGGGGCACGAAATTGTCCAGAAGGTCTTGTCATGCTGACGCCTTAAAAGTTCCCTTCACTGGAACTAAGGGGCCAAACCCCTGAAAAAACAACCCCCCACACCATAATCCCCCCTCCACCAAATTCTTTGGACCAGTTTGGTGTATGTCACGCTCATGTACCTGACAGGTGAGCCCGATATAGCAGGGGAAGGTCTCCCTTACGCGCCTGGTTCGCGGCCCCTGGTAGTATAGACAGGAGGCACAGGAGCACAAGCTGGTATGAGAGCCTGGCGGGTGAGTGCAGGTGAAGAGGTCCAACGGCTCAGGTGCTGGTGGAGTGGCATCTACTAGGCAGCTGGTGACTGGCAGCGGATGCAGGGCAGGAGCTGAACAACAAGTCCACACACAGGCACTATACTGGGGAGCAGGCAAGTTCACAGTCCGGGTCACTAGCAGGGTTGGCAGCAGGCGGGCAACGTGGTACAAAGGGGCAGGCAGGTACAGAGTCCGGGTCACTAGCAGGGTTGGCAGCAGGCGGGCAACGTGGTACAAAGGGGCAGGCAGGTACAGAGTCTGGGTCGCAAGCAAGGTAGGCAGCAGGCGGGCAACGTGGTACAAAGGAGCAGGCGGGTGCAGGGTCAAAGACAAGCCGAGGTCGGGTACAGGCAGAAAACAGGATAATCCAAAGGCAAGCCGGGTAGCCAGGAGGGCAATCAGGAGACTCAGGTAAGGCAACGGGTGCGGGGGTACTGGGAGCTGAAGATCGGACAGCACTGAGCACAGTGCATGAGGATGCGAAGTAGGCCGGTTGGCGCCAAACGCCACGCGCGCACCGACGCCAGCGCGCACGTGAAGGCGCCCACGGGCGCCAGCTCGGGCCGGCGCACAGTGGCGCTTCACAGGGTGCCCATCGCTGGGTCTACTATGGGCAGATCCATGACAGTGTATGACTTTCATGTTTTTTTGGGGTTTTTTTTTGTGTTGTTACTTGATACGTGTCATGCTAATACTATGTTGAAAGTTTAAATAAAAATAGTTTTCAAAAAAAAAAGTGTTAAAAATAAAAAAACCTGGTCACGAAGGGGGTGGTAAAACCTTTTTCGGAGCCGAGGTGGTTAAAGTATTAAAAATTTCAAACAAATTTTATTTTTATTTTAAATGTTTTTTTTTTGTTTCTTGTTTTTTCGAACATTTCATGCAAATGGTATCTGTCGTGTCGGTTGTTCCTTTTTTTTTTTTTTGTTTGTTTAGCACAAGCTACAAAACTCATTAGGGTGGATTGTTGTCTGAAATTATTGGTTGCTGGTAGCATTGTTTTTTTTTTTTACAGTATATCTGAAGAACAAAAAAAAAAAAAAACCTGGACACTCATCGTTGAAAGCACGCATTCCATTTCGGCAATTATCTTCGGGGCTAATTCACCTGGGATGGACCGTCATGAAGGGCTGTCACGGTTCACCTTTGTCAGCAGACAATGGTTTTGGCTTTGTTGTCACAAGTAATTTTAGTTTAGACAGGTATCAGCAGATTAATCACATAAAAGAACCCGGGATATTGGCATGTAAATGATGGGCCACCTCAAAGAGAACCTTCATTAACATATAAATGTATTGTTTTGTTTTCCCTACCTGTTCTTTTCAAATAAAAAAAAAAAAAAAAAACACTAAGTAGCAAAACTGGCTTTCCAGAGGTAATGCACCGCAAAAAAATAAAATGGCCTTTCATGGTATTTTAGTTTCAATATTTTGGCAGCTTTGAAAGGATTAAGAAGGCTTTGGCAGGTACAGGGTCCAAATCTGATTAAATTCAATTCTTAAAAAAAATAAAAAATAAAAAAAACGTTTTACTTGCAATTGAGCAGTTTTTAAAAATGGATATAAAATCGATTTCTTATTTTTATAAGCAAAAATATACATACAATTTTTTTTTTAACTTGCAATTAAGCAGTTTTTTTTTTAAATGGATATAGAAATAGATTTCTTATTTTTTTATAAGCAAAAAGATGCATACATTTTTATTACTTAGAATAAAAGCGGTTTTTAAAAATGGATATAAAATAGATTTCTTATTTTCATTAGCAAAAATATACATGTTTTTTCTTACAATAAAGCAGTTTTTTAAAAATGGATACAAAATAGATTTCTTATTTTTTATAAGCAAAAAGATACATACATTTTTATTACTTAGAATAAAAGCTGTTTTTAAAAATGGATATAAAAATAGATTTCTTATTTTCATTAGCAAAAATATACATAAAATGTTTTTTCTTACAATAAAGCAGTTTAAAAAAAAAATGGATATAAAATGTATGTATATTTTTGCTTATAAAAATAAGAAACCTATTTTTTTTTTTACTTGCAATTAAGCAGTTTTTTAAAATGGATATAAAAATAGATTTATTTTTATAAGCAAAAATATACATAAAATTTTTTAAAATTTTTAAAAAATGGATATAAAATATATGTCTTATTTTCATTAGCAAAAATATACATAAAATGTTTTTTTACAATAAAGCAGTTTTTAAAAAAATGGATATAAAATAGATTTCTTATTTGTATAAGCAAAAGGATGCATACATTTTTAGTACTTACAATAAAAGCAGTTTTTAAAAAATGGATATAAAATATATTTCTTATTTTCATAAGCAAAAAGATACATACATTTTTATTACTTAGAATAAAAGCAGTTTTTAAAAATGGATATAAAATATGTCTTATTTTCATTAGCAAAAATATACATAAAATGATTTTCTTACAATAAAGCAGTTTTTAAAAAATGGATATAAAATAGATTTCTTATTTTTATAACCAAAAATATACATAATTTTTTTTTTTTTTTACTTGCAATTAAGCAGTTTTTTAAAATGGATATAAAAATAGATTTCGTATTTTCATTAGCAAAAATATACATGTTTTTTCTTACAATAAAGCAGTTTTTAAAAATGGATATAAAATAACACAACCATAATTGCATACGCATTAAAATCAACATTGCATTGCAATAAGCAATAAAAAATAAGATCAAATAAAATAATAAGTGTGATTCAGCCAGACTAACTATGCCACTTATTGCCATTATTTTTTTTATTTTTTTTCAACCTGACTATGAAAGGAAAGGAATTTAGGTCAAATAAGTTTTTATTCAGACAAATACCAGGGTACATACAACAGAAATTTCCTTTTTTTTTTTGTAACATCTTAAAAAAAATAGAACAATGGTACTTGCTTTCATTTCATTTACCTCTCTGTAAGTTTAATTGTAATATTTTAAATTAAAAAGTTAAAGTAATTGTGCAATTATATTTATTGACACAATGAAAGTTTTAGGATGAGCATATTTAGAACTAGAAATAAAAAAATTCTTTACTTTTTAACAATAAAATAATTAAAATCAAATAATTTGATAAATAAAAAAAAAAAAAAATGGGGTAATTTATCTTCTGTTTTCTTACTTCCTTTTCTTTTCTTTTTTTTTTTTCAAGCTCTCTTTGTGCACCTCTCTATGTGCTACTATTTTCCTTTTTAATAGAGATATTTTATAATTAAAATCAAATAAGTTGATAAATAATAAAAAAACAAATGGGGTGATCTCTCTTTTGCTTTTTTACTTCCTTTTCTTCTTTTTTGCCTTTTTAATAGAGGTATTTTTTGCACTATGATACTTCAGTAGCTTTAAAGCCATGGCTTAAGTTGTCTTTGAGATTCCTGATCTTTCTGTAGTGTACCCATTATTGTTATAGCTTTCTCTAAATGTCCTTGCTGCGCTATGAGTGCTCTCTGTTTGATATAAACATAGCGCCTGTGTCATCTTTTTTTTCTCTCTTGCTTATGGGAAAAATTGAATCAATAAAAATTGTTATTTGAAAAAAAAAAAAAATGAATGAAAAAGTCATACAAGTACTTGATATTTTTAGGATTTATTTTTTTAACAATAAAATAATTAAATCAAATAATAAAAAAAAAAAACAATTAATTGTTTTGGAAACCATGCTTTCTCAAGAAGAAACACTGCCTCTTGTGGAGTCATAACCAAATTTTTTTTTTATAAAAAAAAAAAAAATCCAAAGAATTAATTGTTTTGGAAACCACTGTTTCTCAAAAAAAAAAAAAAAGTCTCTTTGGTTATGACTTGCGGAGTAACAGTAAGGCCTATTGGTCTCTACTCAAGGTTGGTTTTTTTTTGTTTGTTTTGTATTGCTCGGGGATATGTTGGGTGGAACTACGCTACATAACCATTCGTGGTGGTTACTGGCCAATGCTAATCCTCTACAGTAAATCAATAAATGCTGCATTGCCCTGACACTGAATAGAAAAAGCTTGAAAAAAAAAAAAAAAATCCAAGCGACTCCAAGCATTCACAACGTGTGGCTACCTGCATTGATGGAACTGTTGACAAACAGGCCTGTTTCCCAATCTATAGTCATTAAGGAACCACCCAGCCTTAAAACTATTAAATGTAGTCATAATAAAATGAAGCAAGGTGTGCCAAGATTGTAAAAAAAAAAAAAAAAAAAAAAGTACATGATTACATGTGATTATATAATTGTGTCAACAATTGTATTCAATGTATATATCATTGTAGATAAAAGCTTCATAAATTAGAAAGATAAATTACAGTCATTTATGTAATTTAGGGCAATTTTATGATTTTTTTAATGAATATAATGATGTAATATACAGTATTTTATTTAATTTTATTTTTTTTAATGTAGAACTATAAAGATATGCTACAAATATTAAATTGTAACAGTTAAACCACCTATTAAAAAAAAAAAAACATGTTTAATTTATTACAATATGTTTTTTTTTTTTAGATAAAGCTCATTTTTATTATGGGGAAAATGTAAAGTATGTATTAAAGTTTTAAAAAAGTTTTAAAAAAATATTTATTAAAGTATGTAATAGCGTTTTAAAGTTTAAAAATTTGGCCACGTGAAAATGTTTTGCATTTTTTTTATTTTTTTACTGTCTTAATTAATGTTTTAATTAATGTTAATGTTTATTAATGTTTTATTAAAAAAACAAAAAATGAAGTATTTTTAATGTAGAACTATAAAGATATGCTACAAATATTCAATTCTAATAGTTAAACCAATTATAAAAAACCTATAAAAAAAACAAAATCAACATGTTTAAGTTATTACAATATGTATTTTTTTTCCTGATAAAGTGAATTTTTTCTATTATGGGGAAAATGGTAAAGTATATATTAAAGTTTTAAAAATATGTATTAAAGTATCTAATAGTGATTTAAAGTTTAAAAATATGGCCACGTGAAAAAGTTTTGTAATTTTTTTTTAGAACAAGGATATGCTACAAATATTCAATTCTAACAGTTAAACCACCTATAAAAAAAAACTATAAAAAAATCAACGTGTTTAAGTTTGTAAAATATGTATTTTTTATAGATAAAGTACATTTTTATTATGAGGAAAATGTGGTAAAGTATGTATTAAAGTTTAAAAATATGTATTAAAGTATGTAATAGCGTTTTAAAGTTAAAAAATATGGCCACGTGAAAATGTTTTGTAATTTTTTTTTTTTACTGTCTTAATGTTTTATTAAAAAAAACAAAAAATGAAGTATTTTTAATGTAGAACTATAAAGATATTCTACAAATATTCAATTCTAACAGTAAACCACCTATAAAAAAAACAAAATAAAATCAACATGTTTAAGTTATTACAATATGTAAAATATTAGAGTATGTTATGGGATTTTTAAGGTGCGTATACTAGGAAATAATAATAAAAATTTAAAAGAAAGACATTTTATTTAAACATAAGTTAAAAATTATATATTATTTTATTATTGTTAATATTATTACATATTACAATATGTATTTTTTTTAGATAAAGTACATTTTTATTATGGGGAAAATGTGGTATGTATTAAAGTTTTAAAAATATTTATTAAAGTATGTAATAAAGTTTTAAAGTTTAAAAATATGGCCACGTGAAAATGTTTTGTATTTATTTTTTTACTGTCTTAACGTTTTATTTAAAAAAAAACAAATTAAGTATTTTTAATGTAGAAATATAAAGATATGCTACAAATATTAAATTCTAACAGTTAAACCACCTATAAAAAAAACAAAAAAAAAATCAACGTGTTTAAGTTAGTACAATATGTATTTTTTTAGATATTTTTTTTATTATCAAATTTTTATTAGTTTTTCTTTAACATTTCCATTTCAAGTCCATTATCATTTTTACATACATCTTAATATGAAAATATCTTTATCCCTATTGCCCTCCTTCCCCCATTATCTAAAACTTCCCAAAATGGGAAGAAAGAAAACAAAAAAAAAAAACAAAAAAGGACAAAAAATAAAAAGGTAAAGTCCTCTATTTTTTTTAGATAAAGTTAATTTTTGGGGAAAAGTATGTATTAAAGTTTTAAAAATCTGTATTAAAGTATGTAAGATAAATACTACCATTTGGTTTTTTGTTAATTGTGACTTTTTTTTTTTAAAGAGAAATAACCATTTATTTTCAAAATTTTGTAATAAAAATGTTAACTAATCTTTTTTTTTAATTTTAAATAAAGTTTAATTCATTTTTTTATTTGTTTCCGTCAGAGTGCGTTTCCAGAGAGCTTTGTATATTTATTGCTAGCTAAAGGCAAGACAAAATTGGAGCTAAGTGTTCTAAACACTTGTGATCAAATCTTATCCTAGAGCAAAAAAAGTAAAGGTGTGAAATCATAGCCTCTGTTTGAACTGTGGAATAGTGTTGGCACTCCCATTGTGTTTACATGTTTGTTAAATAAATTATAATTTTTTTTTTTTCTTTTTTAAATCCTCTCCAAGCCTAATAGATTAGAATCAATGCCGTCTTTAGCCTGAACCTCAAGGAAAGACTTTACTGACAACTCAAAAATGGCTTCCAGCAATTTAAATGCTTTAACCTTCTCACAGGTCGGGGAGTGAACTGTAAACTTTTTTCTTTAAAAGAAAAGTGCTTAAAGTCTATATGGCCTGAAACTAGGAATTTTATTTTTTAAAAAGTGTAAAATTGTCGAGGAAACTATCCAGCAACATGTTTGAGCACTGCAAATTATAATTTTTTTTTTAAATTTATTTACTCTAACAGTTATTTTTTTAGGTGTAAGCTCTCAGGGACCTACCCCTACTTGTAGGTTCAAGCAATATTCATATTTATCAAAATATTAATTTTTTATTTTTTTTATCCAAAAAAATATTAAATTTAAAAGTTAAAATTAATCTCAATTGAAGATCTGTTTTAGCATACCTTTGTGCATTAGTACTGCTTGTACCTAGAACGTGGGGGGGGGGGGGAGTTCCGAATTTTAGTGCAAATTAAAAAAAAAAAGAATCACGTACGGTACCATACAGTACAATGACTTTCAACATTTTTTATTTTTTTTATGGTTATTAAAAATCATAATCAACACCATTATGATGATGATGTACCCATTTCTGAGAATTATTTTAATTTACATTTTTTATTTCAAATTTTAAGTTAATTAAGAAACGGTACCATACAGTACAATGACCTTCAACATTTTTAATTTTTTTTTATGATTATTAAAAATCATAATCAACATCATTATGATGATGATGTACCCATTTCTGAGAATTTTTTTAATTTACAATTTTTATAACAAATTTTAAGTTAATTAAGAAACGGTACCATACGTACTGACCTTCAACATTTTTTATTTTTATTTTTTTATGATTATTAAAAATCATAATTAACATCATTATGAAGATGATGTACCCATTTCTGAGAATTTTTTTGATTTAAATTTTTTATTTCAAATTTTAAGTTAATTAAGAAATGGTACCATACAGTACAATGACCTTCAGCATTTTTTTTTTTTTTATTTATGATTATTAAAAATCAAAATCAACATCATTATGATGATGATGTACCCATTTCTGAGAATTTTTAATTGAAACGTGTTATTTCAAATTTTAAGTTAATTAACAAATGGTACCATACAGTACAATGACCGTCAACATTTATTTTTTATTTTTTTATGATTATTAAAAATCATAATCAACATCATTATGATGATGTACCCATTTTTGAGAATTTTTTAAATTAAAATTCTGTATTTAAGTTAATTAAGAAAGTGTAAAACAAAAAATCGAATAAAAAATAAAATAATAATTAAGAAAGTGTAAGGTATGCAATAAAAGTCGCACCCCTTTTGTGTTTTCTGTAAAAAAAAAAAATGTTTTTCTGTGCATTTTCTCAAGAAACAACTAGTTCTGAGTCATGTGAATTCTTAGCATATTTCAAGCCGTAATTTATAAGGTTCTTTTTTTTTTTTTTCAAACATATTTTACTTTTTGATATTTTACATTTGAAATGTGATACTTGAGTAAGGACGGAGTGTAATATGTTATGCATTTCACAAATTGAAAAAAAAATTTTTTTTTAATTAATTTATTTTTCTTGATTATGTTACAAGGTTCGTATTTTTGGCCAAAATAAATGAAAAGCAACTACTGGACCTAAATTCTAATATACTCCGATATTTAATTTCCTAAAGCGCTACAGTGCCTTGAAAAAGTATTCACACCCCTTGAAATTTCCCGCATGTTGTCATGTTACAACCAAAAAAAAACATAAATGTATTTTATTGGGATTTTATGTGATAGACCAACACAAAGTGGCACATAATTGTGAAGTGGAAGGAAAATAATAAATCATTTTCCAATTTTTTTACAAATAAAAAAAGTGTGGGGGGGAATTTGTATGGCGCCCCCTGGAGTCAATACTTTGTAGAACCCCCTTTCCAGAGGCGGCTCTAGGCTTTGTGAGGCCTTAGGCAAATCTTAGACATCAGGCCCCACTCATGCCCAAAATGGGAAAAATAATTAGAGCAATAGAAATGAACTGTATAAATTGCATGATATTCCCTTCAACTGTAACACACACATCAGGCGAATTAGGCGGCCGTGAGGCCCCTAGGATTGCGTGGCCTTAGGCGGCCGCCTAATTTGCCTAATTAGAGAGCCGCCTCTGCCCCTTTCTCTACAAGTCTTTTTGGGGATGTCTCTACCAGCTTTGCACATCTAGAGAGGGACATTTTTGCCCATTCTTCTTTGTAGAATATCTCAAGCTCTGTCTGATTGGATGGAGAGCGTCTGAACAGCAATTTTGAAGTCTTGCCACAGATTCTCAATGGGATTTAGGTCTGGACTGTGACTGGGCCATTCTAACACATGAATATGCTTTGATCTAAACCATTCCATTGTAGCTCTGGCTGTATGTTTCGGGTCGTTGTCCTGCTGTCCTGCTGGAAGGTGAACCTCCCCCCCCAGTCTCAAGTCTTTTGCAGGTTTTCTTCTAAGATTGTCCTGTATTTGTCTCCATCCATCTTCCCATCAACTCTGACCAGCTTCCCTGCTGAAGAAAAGCATCCCCACCACATGATGCTGCCACCACCATGTTTCACGGTGGGGATGGTGTGTTCAGGAAGATGTGCAGTGTTAGTTGGGTTTGTCCCCTTAGTTCCAGTGAAGGGAACTCTTAAGGCGTCAGTATACCAAGACATTTTGGACAATTTCATGCTCCCAACTTTGTGGGAACAGTTTGGGGACGGCCCCTTCCTGTTCCAACATGACTGCCCACCAGTGTACAAAGCAAGGTCCATAAAGACATGGAGGAGCGAGTTTGGGGTGGAGGAACTTAACCGCTTCCCGACCGGCGCACGACGATGTACGTCGACAGAATGGCACAGACAGGCATAAGGGCGTACAGGTACGTCCCCTTTAAGATGCCGCCGTGCCATCGAGCGCGCCGGTCGGAACCCTAGTGAGTCCGGTCACGGGTCCCCCGGACTCGATCGTCTCACGGGAAGGCTGAACGGGGAGATGCGGAAATAGACAGCATCTCACCGTTCTGCCTAGCAACTAGTGACGCCGATCTCTGCTCCCTGTGATTGGAGCAGAGATCAGCATTCCCTAGCTGACAGCCACGCCCGCCCCACAGTTAGAAACACGCCTCTAGGAACATATAACCCCTACACTGCCACCTAGTGGTTAACCCCTTCATGGCCAGTGTCATTTACACAGGAATCAGTGCATTTAAAATAGCACTGATTGCTGTATAAATGACAATGGTCCCAAAAATGTGTCAAAAATGTCCGATGTGACCGCCATAATATAAAAAATCGCTGATCGCCGCCATTACTAGTAAAAAAAAAAAAATTAAATAAAAATACTATAAAACTATTCCCTATTTTGTAAACGCTATAACTTTTGTGCAAACCAATCAATAATCGCTTATTGCGATTTTTTTTTACCAAAAATATGTAGAATACGTATCGGCCTAAACTGAAGAAAAAATCTTTTTTTTTTATATATTTTTGGGGGATATTTATTATAGCAAAAAGTAAAATATAATGCGTTTTTTTTCAAAATTGTCGCTCTTTTTTTGTTTATAGCGCAAAAAATAAAAATCGCAGAGGCGATCAAATACCACCAAAATAAAGCTCTATTTGTGGGAAAAAAAGGACGCCAATTTTGTTTGGAAGCCACGTCGCACGACCGCGCAATTGTCAGTTAAAACTACGCAGTGCCGAATCACAAAAAGTGGTCTGGTCTTAAGCCAGCAAAATGGTCCGGTCTGAAAGTGGTTAACTGGCCTGCAAAGAGTCCTGACCCCAACCTGATAGAACACCTTGGAAGTTCCGAATGTACAAATTTTTTCGTTCAATCCATTCGAAGCACGTTAAGCAGCGCCATTGTAAGGGACACGGAAAATTACCAATTCAACAACAAAAAAAAGTTACGAATGTACGAATTTTTTCGTTCATTTTGATTTTCGTTGTTCCTGTTTTCGTTTTTTTTCGGATTTTCTTCTTTCGTAGATTCGTTGTTTCTAATTTGTTTTTCTCGGATTTTCGTTGTTTTCGGATTCGTTCGATTCAAACGATTCGTTATTCGTAAAAAATTTTAGCGAATCGTTCGTTCATTCGTACGATAACGAATATAACGGAAAAAAACGAAATGAATTGCACATGTCTATTCACTAGAAGACGACGCTAGGAGCAGAAGACCGAACTCCTCGGAACAGGAAGAGGCAGATTAGGACGATCTGCCTAGCAACAGCCATTTCTGGTAAGTAAAAAAAAAAAAAAAAAAAAAAATAAAAAAAAAAAATATATATATATATATATATATATATATATATATATATATATATATATATATATATATATATATATATATATATATATATATATATATATATATAATTAATTTTTTTTTTCCTTTTAAATTTTTATTAACATTTTTATGAAGTTTTTTTTTCAGGGTGGCCCTCCACTTTAATAGGGCAGCGCCCCCTAGCATCTCTAGTGATGGAGTGCCGCCCTGTTCTAGTCTATGGGGAGTCACTGCACAGCCCCCCCCGAGGGTTTCAGGTTTGAGGATGCAAACAATAGAAAAGGCTGATGCTGTCATAGACAGGTAAGTAAGCACCTGGGGGGGGGGGGGGGGTGTTGGTGGTGGGGTCTAGGCTAGATTAGATTAGAGGTGGGGGGGGGGGGGTACTTTAACATGTCACTTATCACTTATCACAATAAAAACATCTCCCCCAAGCCATGTAGGAGAGGCATCAAAACTTTTGCTTTTGGGTCCACTAATTTGTAGTTACACTTCTGATTAGGGGGGGGTCTTCTATAATTTGATGTTTCCCAGTGAAAGTGACACAACAATCAACATTTTAATATCCCCTCTAAATAATAGGAGACAGCGAGAGCAGCAGTGACAGGCAAAATAATAGCCTAAAAAAAAAAAAAAATAGACCTTCCGGCAAGGCAGTAAAAACTCATCCTGTGAACAAAGTAGATTAGCTCGGTAACCAAGAACAAGGAACTTTCATATAGATTGCGAAGAAAGTTTTATCTTTTTTAGATTTAAGAAGGAAGTAGATATATATTTTTTTTAACGCAACAATAAGTCAGGAACAAATCCTTCTAAATCTACTGAAAGGTTTGAGATACCCGACACCAACCTTCGATCTCAACAATGAAATCGATGAATTGAAACATCACAAAACAGCTATTTGGGTGACCTTTTAAATAAAGGAAAAAGGCTTCTAATGAAAGCCGAGTTACCTGCTCTCTGGAACAGCTACCCCCCATCCCCAGTTCACCAAATTTCGAAAGAGAGAAAAGATAAAACTACCAAAAAGAAGTCCCTCGACCTCAAAAATGCCCAGCAGAACACTATGAAGACTCGGTCCTAGTAAAACCTCCGGAGTAATCATACTGTAGCGTTGGCTCCTGACGAGCAGGCGCTATTGTTTTTTCAAAAATTAAGTTGCCTGAAGCCACAGTTGGGCTTCAGGATAATTTCTCTCAATTACTGGTTTCAGTACCAGGCCAGTTGGGTTGCACTGGGTTCTCCTTGACCGTAGGTGTCGCTGTCACCGCCGGCAAGAGTAGAAAGGCAGTCTAGCTGGATGCATTGAATGAAACCTATTGCTCTGAACCAGCCCAGTGGGAGTGTTTTTCTCCGGGGGGGGGATTATTTTCTGTCTTTTTGGTTCTGGTGGTTCTCCTGACCCAGCCCCATGGCCCTCCTGGCCTGGGGTGCGGAACTATGCATCCTGTGTCTCGGCGCTGGCTGGCTCGAGGTGACACAACTGAGGAGATAGAAAAAAGAAGACTCCCACTGTATCAGAGAGTTACACAGAACCCCCTCCCTCAGTACAGACCCCTCTCATCAGTACAGACCCCCCTACCACTAAATAGACACCCCCATTCAGTTCAGACGCCCCATTCAAAGGGCTTTGGGGTATCCACAACCCCCCATGAGAGCATAAGTGCTACCTATTGTTACATGTTTTTTTCTGTTTTATTGTTGTTGTACTGTATTATTATGTGTTGTGCTTTTTGGACGCTAGTCGTCTATTTTTATCATTTTTTTGTATTAATAAACACTATATTTTATAGTTTTGTGTCGCATGTGTTGGTGGTCTGTCAAAGTCCCATTTAGGGGGTTCTTTTTGGTCAACTGAAGGGATAGGCCGGAGCGAATTTCGGAGCCTACTGATCCAGGGATGGTCCGGTGCCGTCTCATCTGAAGGGAGAGGCCCAGCAACCGAAGAAACCCCAGGGGAGGACTCCTTCAGGAGAAGGCCGTGCGCAAGGCTGGTTTCTCTGAAGGAGCCTGGAGACTTAGTTGAAGGACGCAACCTGGATCAACACTCATACGGTATCGCCGGATCGGCTGAGAGAAACTGGTACCGTATGTTAGTTCTTTAAATTCATCCAAATCCCTCAGTAGCGCTCAAGTGTAACTCACAATTCTGTGGCAGAGACTTTACCGAGCATCCCACCGGCTGCTAGGCCTAGTGAGAGAGGTCTATCCGGGGGTTGTTGGATCCAGTTTGTGGAACAGTAATATCCTCTGGATAATTCTAATACTTTCACCCTGCAATTTAAGTGCCTGAACTCACCCCTAAACCTCTACCCTTTATTAAGAGACTTTGTCTTTTTCCTAAATAAATAACCCAAAAGAAGGCTCAGTGTCGGTTTCAACATTCTTTGGGCCACTTTCCATGGGATCCCCAAGACGGAGAAGCAAGCAGGTGAGGTAATGGTAAGCCCAAAAAAAAACAGCAGCTCCTTCAGGGGTTAGTGCTACAATACTATAAAACACTTCCTTACCTCCTGTAGCACCCTCTAGTGTAGAGTGCTAGGTTGTACATAGTTTTTTTTTCTGTAGTGTAGGTAAATTGTGGTTGTGGTTTGAATCTGGGTCGGGGTGAGTGATCCAGGTAGGCTGGAATGGCTCATCAGGCAGCATCTCTGATACCTTCCCCTACTTGCTGGAACTTTGCAGAAACTTCCAGAAGAATGGAAGGGAGGTTAGGAGGAGCTCCCTTGAGTATCTTTGATACCTCCTCCTACTTGCTGGAACTTTGCAGAAACTTCCAGAAGAATGGAAAGGAGGTTAGGAGGAGCTGCCATGAGTGACGAGGGCCCCAAACCAATCCCGGTCAAATTGGCTGGCAGGGGGAGGGACCTCCTAAATACTCTGGGTCAGGCCAGCAGGGGCAGTGTGAGTTTGGGTGGAAGCTGGAGATGGAGCGCTGAGAAGGCTGTCTGTCGGTGGCCCTTGAGGGTAGCCCCCTAGTCTGGGAGGGGGGGTGATCTTGGGCCTGGGGCTTGAGTGCTGAAGGGATCCTCTCAAAACATATGGAGGTGTCCTGTCCAGAGGCACATGAGCAGGTGTGAGTCAACAAGCATGTCCAGGAGATCTCCAGGGAGGAGAGGTTGTAGAGTCAGTCTGGGAGGACTGTGGAAGATTAGCCAGGAGCGCTATGGAAAGGAGCAACTGCAGACAGGTGGGCTGGCAGTGCCAGAAGAGGTGTTGCTGGCATCAGCCACAGGACGGTAGCTGGACACTGGGACCCCCCATTCAATACAGACCCCCCCATACAGTACAGAACCCCCTTCAGACCCATAATCAGTGTGGGACATGCAAAACAGGTCGGGTCCCCTTCTCCTGTGTAGACATAAAGGAGGAGGGGGAGACGGCTTTACTCTACTCTGCTCGGCTGTGTGAGACAGCCGGGACTACTCAGAGCCGCTCAGACAGCCCGCGGCCACGAGAGAAGGGGATTGTTGTGTGCCCTGCTGACGGGTGTCACCCGTGTGCGGCACACACCCCCTCCCTGCAAAGCCACTGCAGCTCGCTTTTCCATGCGTGCTGTAACCTGCCCTGTCACCGGTTCAGTCACAGAGGGGGGGGGGGGGGGGGGGCCGGCCTGACACCCTCCAGTGTGTGGTACCTGGGGCAGCCTGCCCCTCCTGCCCCCCACTTGGTACGCCACTGCTTCCATCATCCAATCATATGCTGTTTATTTTTATTTTCCCTGTATGTGATTGGGCATTCTTTGCAAAGTGAAGGTTTACCACATTCACAAGTTTGGGGAAAATTCTCATGCAAATTGACCAGCCTATTCGGCCTCCACTGTGAGGGTCTTCCTGTCCCCGGTGACAACCACTCTCCCTTTCTGTTCATGTGGCAACAGGACAAGAAATGAGGAGGTGGAATCTCTTCAAGATAGAATCTCTTCAAGCATTACAGTCAACAATAAAAACTTGATAAAACTCTTACCAAGTCTACCCAAAACGAAGAAGAAATGTTTCTCCCAGAGAATTTTAGGGTACTAAATATTTGTACAACGTAGGCAGTATGGGAGATTCTTATTGGCCAAGGGAGATGGCTTGTCTAAGCTTGCAAGAAGGGGGTTGAACGAAGCATGGTTGCCACAGCTTATCATGAAGCAGACGGTAGCATTTGGGACAGATTTACCAACCTTTACATTGGGAAATGTAAGTTACTTGGTTGATAAAACACCACCTTACTTTACTTTTATCCCCAAAAAAAATATTTGCCGTTAGTTGGGTATGGTTTAATTCTGCATTACAGAAAATAAGATTTCACGACTCCTTTTAGAACCTATTTACGGCTTATACTTGAGTCAAGCACTTTTCTGCAACAGAGAATGACATTTTCCGAACCAACTTTGGGCCCACTTGGTGCTAGGAACCCCAAATTTGGTGTGCAAACCCAGTGTAACTAGCACTACAACATATCCAAAGATGGGGGGCCCCCAAAGTCGGTTCGGAAAATGTCATTCTCTGCTTCAGAAAAGTGCTTGACATTTTCTGAACCGACTTTGGGGCCCTGTATCTCGGGGCCACTTGGTGCTAGGTACTCCATCATTGGATATTTCGTAGTGCTAGAGAATGACATTTTCCGAACCGACTTTGGGGCACCCCATCTTTGGATATGTTGTAGTGCTAGTTCCACTGGGTTTGCACACCAAATTTGGGGTTCCTAGCACCAAGTGCCCCCGAGATACGGGGCCCCCAAAGTCGGTTCGGAAAATGTCATTCTCTGCTTCAGAAAAGTGCTTGACATTTTCCGAACCGACTTTGGGGCCCCGTATCTTGGGGCCACTTGGTGCTAGGAACCCCAAATTTGGTGTGCAAACCCAGTGGAACTAGCACTACAACATATCCAAAGATGGGGGGCCCCAAAGTCGGTTCGGAGAATGTCATTCTCTGCTTCAGAAAAGTGCTTGACATTTTCTGAACCGACTTTGGGGCCACTTGGTGCTAGGAACCCCTCCACTGGGTTCGCACACCAAATTTGGGGTTCCTAGCACCAAGTGGCCCCGAGATACGGGGGCCCCAAATTCGGTCAACTGTGTCCATCTGCAGCAATATCATTTCAGGACCCTTTGGGTCCAGAGACCCCAAATTTTGGCTGCTAGGGGGCATCTAAGAACCCTTAACTACCAAGTTGGAAGTTCGGGGGACCTATGGCTGCAAATGGGCACAGTGAGGCTGCAAATGGGAATTGTTGACTCTCTTTTCCACTTACAGTAGCTGCAAATTTATCACCCTAGGCTTATACTCGAGTCAATACGTTTTCCCAGTTTTTTGTGGTAAAATTAGGGGCCTCGGCTTATATTCGGGTCGGCTTATACTCGAGTATATACGGTAAGTCAATGTAGCTTTCTTTCTGTTCCTGTTATACTTCAAAAGGGAACGAAACATGGATGTCCCCCCCCTTTTTTTTAATAACAGTGGCTAATTATGAACCAAAATACACAGTAGAAGTTGTATTAGCACAGTATAAAGAACATTTCATTCAATGTCTTCATAAGTCCTCCATTCACTCTTATGCCCCGTACACACGATAGGATTTTCCGACGGAAAATGTTTGATAGGAGCTTGTTGTCGGAAATTTCCGACCGCGTATACGCTCCATCGGACAATTGTTGGAGGACTTTCCGCCAACAAATGTTGGCTGGCAGGTTTTCAAATTTTCTGCGGACGAAATGTCTGTTGTCGGACTTTCCGAGAGAGTGTGTACACAAGTCCGTCGTACAAAAGTCGAAAAGTACAAACACGCATGCTCGGAAGCAAGGACGAGCCGAAAGCGGTCGGTCTTGTAAACTCGCGTTAGTAATGGAGAATTAACATTCGTGACGCGGCAAATTATGAAATCTCAGAAACAAACTGAAAAGTGCGAAATAAAAAGCGCGAACTGAAAAGCGCTAAATGAAGAATGTGAAAAGAAAAGCGTGAATCAACACTCACCAAACTAACAAAAATTAGTAGAAGGAGCCCAAAGGGTGGCGCTAAAACCACGAAGTACGCCACTATGTTCGTAATTGTTGGCCAACAGTTGTGTGGCCGTGTGTATGCCAGACAAGTTTGAGCCAACGCCTTTTGGACAAAACGGTTTTGTTGGCCAATAATCCAATGCAGACACAGAGCATGGCTTGGCTCCGCCCCTGCTCTCTTTTTTATTCGCAAACTGGCTGTGATTGACAGTAGCGGGAGCCAACGGCTCCTGTTGCTGTCTCAGCCAATGCAGAGGTAGAGACCCCGGAGAGCTGATGTTTTCATGCACATCGCTGGATTGAGATGGGACTCAGGCAAGTATTAGGGGGGGCTCAAGTATTAGGGGGGGCTCAGGTATTAGAGGGGGGCTCAGCTAAGTATTAGAGGGGGGCTCAGCTAAGTATTAGAGGGGGGCTCAGCTAAGTATTAGAGGGGGGCTCAGCTAAGTATTAGAGGGGGGCACAGCTAAGTATTAGAGGGGGGCTCAGCTAAGTATTAGAGGGGGGCTCAGCTAAGTATTAGAGGGGGGCTCAGCTAAGTATTAGAGGGGGGCTCAGCTAAGTATTAGAGGGGGGCTCAGCTAAGTATTAGAGGGGGGCTCAGCTAAGTATTAGAGGGGGGCTCAGCTAAGTATTAGAGGGGGGCTCAGCTAAGTATTAGAGGGGGGCTCAGCTAAGTATTAGAGGGGGGCTCAGCTAAGTATTAGAGGGGGGCTCAGCTAAGTATTAGAGGGGGGCTCAGCTAAGTATTAGAGGGGGGCTCAGCTAAGTATTAGAGGGGGGCTCAGCTAAGTATTAGAGGGGGGCTCAGCTAAGTATTAGAGGGGGGCTCAGCTAAGTATTAGAGGGGGGCTCAGCTAAGTATTAGAGGGGGGCTCAGCTAAGTATTAGAGGGGGGCTCAGCTAAGTATTAGAGGGGGCTCAGCTAAGTATTAGAGGGGGGCTCAGCTAAGTATTAGAGGGGGCTCAGCTAAGTATTAAAGGAGGCTCAGGTAAGTAATAAGGGGGGCTCAGCTAAGTATTAGGGGGGGGGCTCAGCTAAGTATTAGGGGGGGCTCAGCTAAGTATTAGGGGGGGCTCAGCTAAGTATTAGGGGGGGCTCAGCTAAGTATTAGGGGGGGCTCAGCTAAGTATTAGGGGGGGCTCAGCTAAGTATTAGGGGGGCTCAGCTAAGTATTAGGGGGGGCTCAGCTAAGTATTAGGGGGGCTCAGCTAAGTATTAGGGGGGGCTCAGCTAAGTATTAGGGGGGGCTCAGCTAAGTATTAGGGGGGGCTCAGCTAAGTATTAGGGGGGGCTCAGCTAAGTATTAGGGGGGGCTCAGCTAAGTATTAGGGGGGGCTCAGCTAAGTATTAGGGGGGGCTCAGCTAAGTATTAGGGGGGGGGCTCAGCTAAGTATTAGGGGGGGCTTAGCTAAGTATTAGGGGGGGGGCTCAGCTAAGTATTAGGGGGGCTCAGCTAAGTATTAGGGGGGCTCAGCTAAGTATTAGGGGGGCTCAGCTAAGTATTAGGGGGGCTCAGCTAAGTATTAGGGGGGCTCAGCTAAGTATTAGGGGGGGCTCAGCTAAGTATTAGGGGGGGCTCAAGTATTAGGGGGGGGCTCAAGTATTAGAGGGGCTCAGCTAAGTATTAGGGGGGGCTCAGGTAAGTATTGGGGGGGGCATGCAGCAGACATTAGTTGTTTTACCTTCATGCATAGAATGCCAAGGTAAAAAACCTTTAGCCTTTACAACAAAACAGAAAAGAGAACATTTAGGACAAAATGACAAAAACAAAATGTCCTTATACAGGTATTAAAGGTGACACTTTCGAAAAAAATAGACACCATAAATAAAACGAATGAGTGTTTTGTTGCTCGTCTCACTCACAAATTGCTGTCACCTGAGTAACTAAGCGTAAAGTTTAACAAAAACACGAGAGGAGTTTGAAGTCTGAAGCCGGCCTGCAGGACGGGTTACATTCCTGACTCCATCAAGAACGATGTCTGGCCACCGGCCTCCTGTGATACATCATAAATTTTCATGGCCTCCACAAAAAAAAAAAAAAATAGGTTCTTGAGTTTTTGCCACACCTTTCGCTCAATGTTGCGAATCTTATTGCAAAAAAACCCAAAAAACATTAAGTGCTCATTTACACTTGCTCCGGCTTCAACACACATTAACGGCTAGTTTACACTTGCTTCAAAACAAAGGCTTCGGACAAGCTTTGTTAAAGCTCTATGAAAGCCAGTCAAAGCTCCGGTCACTAAATAAAATGGTTAGCTTACAGTGCTGTTTACACCTTGCTTTTGCTTTGCTTCCAAAATTATACCCCATGTAGCTTCAGTGGTGCTTCAAAGCGTCTTCAAAGCCTCCATAGAAGTCTATGGCAAAGCTCGCTTGAAGCCCCACCGAAGCCTCATCAAAGCCCCACCAAAGCCTCATCAAAGCTCTACCAAAGCTCCACCAAAGCCTCATTGAAGGCCCACCAAACCCTCATTGAAGCCCCATGAAGCCTCACCAAGGCCCCCCCAAAGCCCCATCGAACCTTCACCAAAGCCTCATCAAAGCCCCACCAAACCCTCATTGAAGCCCCATGAAGCCTCATCAAAGCCCCATGAAGCCTCATCAAAGCCCCACCAAACCCTCATTGAAGCCCCATGAAGCCTCATCGAAGCCCCACCAAAGCCTCATCGAAGCTCCATCAAAGCTCCATCAAAGCCCCACCAAAGCCTCATTGAAGCCTCAAAGCCCCATCAAAGCTTCAAAGCCCCACAAAAACCTCATCGAAGCCCCATGAAGCCACACCAAAGCCTCATCGAAGCCCCATGAAGCCTCACCAAAGACCCACCGAAGCCCCATGAAGCCTCACCAAAGACCCACCGAAGCTCCACCGAAGCCCCACCGAAGCCTCAAAGCCCCACAAAAGCCTCATCGAAGCCCCATGAAGCCTCACCAAAGCCTCACCAAAGCCTCACCAAAGCCCCACCGAAGCACCAAGCAAAGGCAAGGTGTAAACAGGACTGTAAGCTAACCATTTGATTTAGTGACAGGAGCTTTGACTGGCGTTCAGACAGCTTTAAAAAAGCCTCTCCGAAGCCTTGTTTTGAAGCAAGTGTAACCTAGCCCTTAAAAACATTTTTTCACATTTTTGTTATTTTTCTGGGTAGATGGAAATAAAATAATATTAAAGATTCTAATCAACTTTATAACATTTGTCAGTTGCCCCACATCTGCTCTCAGAAGTTTACAAATTGGTATACCTTCAGAGCTAAGTACTTGTGTCAGGAACCATGAATCAGACAGACAAAAGTGCAGTAAAAATCACACTATTTAATAAAATGGTAAAAATTGTATAAACAGAGCAAACGTAGTCAAAACATAGCCAGAGTTCGGTAACCAGGACGGGTAGTCAGAACAAGCCAGAGAAACAGGAGTCCAGAGATCAGTGAAGCCGAGTATAGCAAACAGGATCAGGAGCCAGAAGGGAAGTCAGCCAAGCAAAAGTCTTTCACAGGAAAACACAGCAGTGAGAGAGTCCGGATATGTTGACCAAGGCAAAAGGCACTGAAGATCTGACTCAAGGAGTTTATATAACCAGCAGCTCTAGCTGAGGAGCAGGAAATGAAGGCCAGGGGAGTCAATGTGGAAGGAAGAGACTTTGGCAATTAACCGACAGCTGAGCAAGGAAGGGCTGAGCCCAGCCCTGACAACTTGGTATTCCTTCAGAGTATGGTACTAGGTATACCTTCAGAGCACGGTACTAGGTATACCTTCAGAGCACGGTACTTGGATATCCTTCAGAGCACGGTACTTGGATATCCTTCAGAGCACGGTACTTGGATATCCTTCAGAGCACGGTACTTGGATATCCTTCAGAGCACGGTACTTGGATATCCTTCAGAGCACGGTACTTGGATATCCTTCAGAGCACGGTACTTGGATATCCTTCAGAGCACGGTACTTGGATATCCTTCAGAGCACGGTACTTGGATATCCTTCAGAGCACGGTACTTGGATATCCTTCAGAGCACGGTACTCAGTATTCCTTCAGAGCACAGTACTTGTGTAAGGAATCATGAATCAGACAGACAAAGGTGCAGTAAAAATCACACTATTTAAGAAAATGGTAAAATAGTATAAACAGAGCAAACATAGTCAAAACATAGCCAGAGTTCGGTAACCAGGACGGGTAGTCAGAACAAGCTAGAGAAACAGGAGTCCAGAGATCAGCGAAGTCGGGTGCAGCAAACAGGATCAGGAGCCGGAAGGGAAGTCAGCCAAGTCTTTCACAGGAAAACACAGCAGTGAGAGTCCAGATATGTTGACCAAGGCAAAGTCACTGAAGATCTGACTCAAGGAGTTTAAATAACCAGCAGCTCTAGCTAAGGAGCAGGAAATGAAGGCCAGGTGAGTCACTGTGGAAGGAAGAGACTTTGGCAATTAACCGACAGCTGAGCTAGGAACTCTGAGAAGGAGAGTCCAGAGATCTGCGAAGTTGGGTGCAGCAAACAGGATCAGGAGCCAGAAGGGAAGTCAGCCAAGCAAAAGTCTTTCACAGGAAAACACAGCAGTGAGAGTCCAGATATGTTGACCAAGGCAAAGTCACTGAAGATCTGACTCAAGGAGTTTATATAACCAGCAGCTCTAGCTGACGAGCAGGAAATGAAGGCCAGGAGCTCTGAGAAGGAGCCCAGCCCTGACAACTTGGCATCCCATCAAGCACAGTACTTGGTATTCCTTCTGAGCACAGTACTTGGTATTCCTTCTGAGCACAGTACTTGGTATTCCTTCTGAGCACAGTCTTCTGTATTTCTTCAGATTATGGGACTCTGTATTTCTTCAGAACGCAGTATTCAGTATTCCTTTGGACCACAATACTCACTATTCCTTAAGAGTACAGTACTCAGTATTACTTCAGAGCACAATCTTCAGTATTCCTTCAGAGCACCGTACTTGGCATCCCATCAGAGCACCGTACTTGGCGTTCCTTCAGAGCACAGTCTTTGGCGTTCCTTCAGAGCACAGTACTCACTATTCCTTAAGAATACAGGACATGGTATTCCTTCAAAGCCTTAAGTGGCGCTGTCGTAACCACCTACGGATTAAAAAATTCAAGGAGTCGGGTGGAAATGTATCAGCCGCCTGAATACAATAGCTGGCAGCAGGGAGATTCCCCCATCCACGTTGTGTATAGTGGTTGGAGGAATCTATTAGATTGCTGTTGTTCAGCCTGCAGGGGAAACCTTCCAATGGTGACACTTTTTTCCCGGTGACACCTGTCAAAGAGGAAGTTTTACTTACATTGGAGACTTTTACTCTCACTTTCTGGTGTGGCTACTGAACAAGAAGTTATGGAAAATCTCCCCAATGGAATAGAGAGGGAAGAAAATACAGACATGTTATTCAGTCCATTCTCTGTCTAGATACATTTAAAGAATAATGTACTTTGCATCTATACCACAAACAGTTCTTTCAGCCACAGAGCATTATTCAGAGGTGTACAATGGACACATACATACATTATCAAAAGTATTGGAACGCCTGCCATTACACGCACATGAACTTTAATGGTATCCCAGTCTTAGTCCGTAGGGTTCACTATTGAGTTGGCCCACCCTTTGCAGCTATAACAGCTTCAACTCTTCTGGGAAGGCCGTCCACAAGGTTTAGGAGGGTGTCTATGGGAATGTTTGACCAATCTTCCAGAAGAGCATTTGTGAGGTCAGGCACGGATGTTGGACAAGAAGCCTTGGCTCGCAGTCTCCGCTCTAATTCATCCAAAGGTCTTCTATCGGTTGAAGTCAGGACTCTGTACAGGCCAGCCAAGTTCCTCCACCCCAAACTCGCTCCTCCATGTCTTTATGGACCTTGCTTTGTACACTGGTGGGCAGTCATGTTGGAACAGGAAGGGGCCGTCCCCAAACTGTTCCCACAAAGTTGGGAGCATGAAACTGTCCAAAATGTCTTGATATGCCGACGCCTTAAAAGTTCTCTTCACTGGAACTAAGGACCTTTGTGCACGGGTCCAAAATCATTTGGTGGAGGGGGGGATTATGGTGTGGGGGGTTGTTTTTCAGGGGTTGGGCTTGGCCCCTTAGTTCTAGTGAAGGGAACTCTTATGCCGCGTACACACGGTCGGAATTTCCGACAAACAAATGTTCGATGTGAGCTTGTTGTCGGAAATTCCGACCGTGTGTAGGCTCCATCGGACATTTGCTGTCAGAATTTCCAACAACAAATGTTCGAGAGCAGGTTCTAAAATTTTCCGACAACAAAACACGTCGGAAATTCCGAGTGTGTGTACAAAATTCCGAAGCACAAAAAACTCAACGCATGCTCGGATTCAAGCAGAAGAGCCGCACTGGCTATTGAACTTTTCTCGGCTCGTCGTACGTGTTGTACGTCACGGCGTTCTTGACGTTCGGAATTTCTGACATTTGTGTGACCGTGTGTATGCAAGACAAGTTTGAGCCGACATCCGTCGGAAAAAAATCCACGGTTTTCTTGTCGGAATGTCCGATCGTCTGTACGTGGCATAAAGGCGTCAGCATACCAAGACATTTTGGACAATTTCATGTTCCCAATTTTGTGGGAAGAGTTTGGGGACGGCCCCTTCCTGTTCCAACATGACTGCTCACCAGTGCACAAAGCAAGGTCCATAAAGACATGGATGAGCAAGTTTGGGGTGAAGGAACTGTCTGGCCTGCACAGAGTCCTGGCCTCAACCCGATAGAACACCTTTGGGATGAATTAGATCAGAGACTGCAAGCCAGGCCTTCTCCAACATCAGTGCCGGACCTCACAAATGCGCTTCTGGAAGAATGGTCAAACATTCCCATAGACACCCTCCTAAACCTTGTGGACGGCCTTCCCAGAAGAGTTGAAGCTGTTATAGCTGCAAAGGGTGGGCCAACTCAATATTGAACCCTACGGACTAATGCCCCGTACACACACGGTCGGAAAATCCGACCACAAAATCCGTCGGATTTTTTCCGACGGATTTTGTCCGACACTGGTGTTGCACACACACGGTCGGACAAAGTTGTCGGAAAATCCGATCATTCTGAACGTGGTGGCGTTTGTTGCCTACGACGGGACTACGTAGAGGCTAGTAGCCAATAGGTTTGGTGTTGTAATGTGATCTGAGCATGCGTGGCACTTTGTCCGTCGGAATTCGCTACACACCATCGGAAAAAGTCCGATAGGACTTTGTTGTCGGAAAATTTGAGAGCAGTATATAAAACTTTGTCCGTCAGAAAATCCGACGGAAAAAGTCCGATGGAGCCTACACACGGTCGGAATTTCCGACAACAATGTCCGATAGGACATTTTCCGTCGGAAAATCCGACCGCGTGTATGGTGCATAAGATGCCAATAAAGTTCATGTAAAGCCGTCCCAATACTTTTGACAATATAGTGCATCACGAAACAGTAGTATAACAAACAGTAAATTGCCAAAAAAAATTCAACAAAACAACACTGTGTACAGTTCTTGTTTCGTAGTTAAATTTAATATGATATCACAAAAAAAACTGCCTAAATAGGGTAAAAACTTTTGAACAGACTCGGTAAAGGTTGGACCCTTTGTAAGGATTCTTCTTCTCTCACATCCTGTTTCTGTGACCCCCCCTGACGCACACGGTGTCACCGGTACAGGCAGTGTAGGTAAATCCCCTCCAGTGGGGGCCCATACTGTAAATCAATCAAATTGGACAGATGTTAGATTCTTTCATGATGCTATTCAAAGAAACGCGACAGCCTTCTGCATTCGTTCGTTTGTGCACTAGACTGTAACATCCAAGTCCAGTCCAATACTTTTTTTTTAAATCTAGCTTACAGCCCTAGACGTCTAATTAGTGAAAGTTTTTAGCCTGGAGTGTCTCAAATGTTTCCCAGTTCTCTTCCACAAGCAGTTCCCAAGACTTCTCAAGACTTGTTGATCTCCAGATTCACAGCCGTTGCCCTCAAGTCTTCTGCTCCCTGACATCTTAGGTTGACCTTTTGTCTCCATCTTCTCTCTGATCGAAATATGTGGCGAGGTGAGCCTGACCTTGAGTGTTTGCGGTCCCAACCCCACCCCCCCCGCGCACTGTCCGCTCATGCCCCGAAGATAAAAAGTCAGTAAACCTAAAAAACAAGTTCATCCAATTATGATGTGGGTATGGGCGTTACTGTGCTAACCTCAAATAACAAGGAAAAAGCAGCTACATAAAAATGTGACAGACATATAAAGCATAAAAGGTGGATATTGTAGCGCTAGCAAGTGAACACATATATTGATATATACAGGGGCAGACTGACAACTCATGGGGCCCCCTGGAAATATTAGATTATGTGGCCCCCAGGCAGTCAGAGATTATGGGGCCACAAAGTATACACACACAGTATACAATCACACAGTATACACAGACATATTTCTATTGGCTGAGAAGGTACCCGGCTTTTCGGGGAACTCATTCGGGGCTCCAGCCCCCCTATCCCGACGCCAGTGCGGGACCGGATATAAATGTACACAGGGTCAGGTCGCAAACAGTAAAAGCCGATGACCACTCAGCAATGATCCCGAGTCCTCTAGCGCAGTGGTTCTCAAACTCAAGTCCTCAAGTTCCCCCCCAACAGGCCATGCTTGCAGGTTTTCCTTTATCTTGCACAGGTGCTTTAAATCAATGGCTTGGTATTTTTGGACAGCTATTTTATTTAAGAGAAATTCCCAAAACTTGGCCTGTTTGGGGGGTACTTGAGGACAGGGTAGAGAACCGCTGCTCAAGGGCTTTAACTAGGCCACTGGGTGCCAAAGTCCATAAAACATGCACCCTCACAATTATGAGCACATGCAGTATGCTAATGCTCATGTAGATGCATGCAAGGTCCTAATTCTGTGCCCAGTTCTGTGGACCGTTCCGCACCCATGCCGATTCCTTCGAGCATGGGCTTGAGCATGGTTCTCCTGACAGTATTTGTGTGTTGACTTTAAAGAGAATATCTAACTTTGCCCTGCGTGGATAAAGCCCCAGAGTCTCTTTCGAGAACTACTTACTAAAGGGCTAGCTTAAAATGCAGAAGTACGGGGAAAGCTTGTTTGGCTGTATTTCTTCATTCGTTCTGCACTCCTGTGACACATTTTAAGCAGACAGCAGGCTTTCCCCCCGGATAGGTCATGGGTGCGCCTCAGTTGGGTAGTCATGATGCCAGGGAAGATTGAGAACAGGGTCATGGGTGTGTCTCCGTTGGGTAGTCATGATGCCAGGGAAGATTGTGAACAGGGTCATGGGTGCGCCTCAGTTGGGTAGTCATGATGCCAGGGAAGATTGAGAACTGGGTCACGGGTGCGCCTCAGTTGGGTAGTCATGATGCCAGGGAATATTGGTAACATGGTCATGGGTGCGCCTCAGTTGGGTAGTCATGATGCCAGGGAAGATTGAGAACAGGGTCATGGGTGCGCCTCAGAGCCGGTCCAGGCTCGGGAAAGATCACAACCATATAGTCGGGATCCACCCACATGCCTGGACCGGTGTACTGTCGAATACTGTCCCCCGTCGTATAGTGCCCCCCCCTGTACTGCGCTTTGGCCCTGTTACTAAGGGGCCCTGTTACTAAGTGCTACGGTATGTCCACTTGCATGGTGGCGCTTGAACCTGGACTCAGGGGAGAAGGTACTAGCAAGTGTGCAGGTGCCGTTCATCTTCAGAGACTTTCGGAGTCTCCTTGTCCTCCGTACCGCGCAAGCGCTGCGACTGCGCAGTACGGGGAGGATACTATACGTTGGGGGGGACAGTTCTCGGCAAAACACCGGCACCTGGCTCAGCCTAAACCAGCCACTCCTGCCCCCTCCTCAGCCCAACGCTCCAGTGAGCGTGCGCGGGGGGGGGGGGGGGGCGCAGAGCAGAAAGGCGGTAACTGACAGTCACCAGCTCTCTGCTCACAGAGCTCTGAGAACTGAGCGATTAGCGGTGTTTGATCGCTCGGTTCTCAGTGTTAGAGCCGGCGTGGGGACAGATGCTGTATTGGAGTATAATTTATTTTGCATTTATATTTGCCCCTTTTTTTCGTATTCATCACTTTGTGTCTGGGAAGATCAACTATGCAGCTTTACACACATCCAGCCTCCCGCCCATTGAATGTGCATTGTGTGGGCCATTTGACATGGGAACAACGCTCAAAAACTAGCAGGTGACATCTGACTAAAGCTGTCAGACAAAGACAAGGTAAGCAAAGCTAAATAAGAGCCCAACTATAAATCTTTCAAAAGGAAGCCTGAAGGGTTATTATAATAATATAAAACTCAGAATATTCAAATACTTGCAAAAGCCTTATTGTGATCGGTTACAGTGTGGCAAAGAGAAGTGTTCACCATCCTTCTGAAGTTAAAGAAAACCAGAATGAAACATCAAATTGTGTTTCGAATAAACGGTCTCTTTGAAGTTGCGGGGATGAAAATTGTCTGCACTCTCTTGGACATGGCTGTAAATAATAATAAATTGCAAAAAAACTACTAGATGGACATCAAACAGCATGGTGACAGCACAACAGGATTTATTTAAAAAACATTACTTGTTTTTGTCTTTAATCTACAATATCCTTCAGTTTTAGCTAAAGTCCATGCGCTAAAAGATTTGCTTCCCTAATTTAGACTTACAAACATATGACCAATCACTGAGTGGTAGAGAATTCAGTAAAAAAACAAACAAGGGTCTCACACCACGATATAAAATTGGAATCTAACCAATAATGGAACCTGTGTAGCCTGGAACTATTCCATTTTTGGAGTTAGCTTGCAATCTTGGTCACTGGTGCATTTGGCAGTCTTGGTGGTAAGCGGGGGTCGTGGCTGCTTTTCAGTTGGGTAGTCATGATGCCAGGGAAGATTGAAAACATGGTCATGGGTGCGCCTCAGTTGGGTAGTCATAATGCCAGGGAAGATTGAGAACATGGTCATGGGTGCGCCTCAGTTGGGTAGTCATGATGCCAGGGAAGATTGGGAATAGGGTCATGGGTGCGCCTCTGTTGGGTAGTAATAATGCCAGGGAAGATTGAGAACAGGGTCATGGGTGCCCCTCAGTTGGGTAGTCATAATGCCAGGAAAGATTGAGAACACGGTCATGGGTGCGCCTCTTTTGGGTAGTCATGATGCCAGGGAAGATTGAGAACAGGGTCATGGGTGCGCCTCTGTTGGGTAGTCATGATGCCAGGGAAGATTGAGAACAGGGTCATGGGTGCGCCTCTGTTGGGTAGTAATAATGCCAGGGAAGATTGAGAACATGGTCATGGGTGCGCCTCAGTTGGGTAGTCATGATGCCAGGGAAGATTGGGAATAGGGTCATGGGTGCGCCTCAGTTGGGTAGTCATGATGCCAGGAAAGATTGAGAACAGGGTCATGGGTGCGCCTCTGTTGGGTAGTAATAATGCCAGGGAAGATTGAGAACAGGGTCATGGGTGCCCCTCAGTTGGGTAGTCATAATGCCAGGAAAGATTGAGAACACGGTCATGGGTGCGCCTCTTTTGGGTAGTCATGATGCCAGGGAAGATTGAGAACAGGGTCATGGGTGCGCCTCAGTTGGGTAGTCATGATGCCAGGGAAGATTGAGAACAGGGTCACGGGTGCGCCTCAGTTGGGTAGTCATGTACTCACTCGTCTCCATACCCAGCTAGCTTCAGGACGCGATCACCTTCGGTAAGCGGCGGAGGCCACCGGTAAGCGGCGGGAGGGGGGGCCCTCTCCCGCACCGATAAAAGTGATCTTGCGGCGAATATCCGCCGCAGGGACCACTTTTATCTTGTCGCAGACCACCCACTGAAGAAGGGGATACCAGGATTATGGCAGCTAGCTGCTGCCGTAACAACGAGATCCTCCTTCAAACAGCTGAGGTAAAACTGCGGCGGGTGGTCCGTAAGTGGTTAAGGGACCGGCGTACAGCTACGACGGTTCGCTGCGGATGGCGCCGACCTGCCGCAGTACAATGACGGCGGCTGGTCGGCAAGCGGTTAAAGTGGTTGTAAACCCTCCACTACAACTTTATCTCTTTAAAATCTATATCGCACAGGCAGCTGATTGCTGCCTGTGAACGTGCACTCACTGTTTTGGTTTCCATAGTATTCGCCCTGCAATGTTCGGTGACGTCAGCCGCGATTGCGCACTATGTTTTATGGCACACTGTGGGTGCCGCTTCTGTCTGCTCTGCATGCCATGGGTCATTGGCATTCACTATCTTCCTCTCAGAACGGCCCAGAGGGAAGTATCGCGATGCTTCTCCCCCTTTGATTTGCCTTCAGCTATGGGTTTCGCTCTGTTGCTGTAGTAACGGCAATCCACATAGAGGCTTGGTTTCGATGCTACGGCGCATGCGCGAGATTTGTAAAGGTAATCATAGTAAGGGCGGAAATGACGTCCCGAAATAATTCAATAAACAGCAGTAGAAATGGTGCGGCCAATACCCGGAAGAGAAGATATTCTAAATAAGATAAAAAAAAGGTATTTACTAACCTCGTTTTTGGCCGATTTAAGTGTTTTTATTTGCAATACTTAGTAGACACGTGCAATTCGTTTCGTTTTTATTAGTTTTCCATTAAAATTCGTTATATTCGTTCATTCGTTATCGTACGAATGATTCGCAAATTTTTTTAAAGAATAACGAATTATCGAATCGAACGAACATGAAAAACAAGAAAATCCGAAATAACCAAATTAGAAACAACGAAACTACGAAAGAAAATCCGAAAAATGAAAAAAAGGAACAACGAAAATCAAAATGAACGAAAAAATTTGTACATTCGTAACTTTTTTTTTTTTGTTGAATTGGTAATTTTCCGTGTCTCTTACAATGGCGCTGCTTAACGTGCTTCGAATGGATTTAACAAAAAAATTTGTAACTTTTTTTTTGATTCGTAATCTTCCGTGTCTCTTACAATGTAATAGCATACACATTACATAAAATTATGAATTATGCTCCGATTACGAATCTACGAGAACAATGTTACGAAAGTACAAATGTAATTAAATCTACGAAAATACAAATGCATCCGAATTTCGAATAAACGAAAATTAAACTAACGGAAAAACTAATCAACCAAAAAATAACTCTTACGAAAATACGAATCGTTACGAATACGAACACCGACGACTTACGAAATTACGAATCAACGGAAACGAACAGAAACGAAACGGATTGGATCGAAACGAAATGGATTGAACGAAAAAATTCGTACATTCGTAACTTTTTTTTTGCGATTCGTAATTTTCCGTGTCTTACAATGGCGCTGCTTAACGTGCTTCGAATGGATTGAATGAAAAAATTCGTACATTCGTAACTTTTTTTTTCGATTCGTAATTTTCCGTGTCTCTTACAATGTAATAGCATACACATTACATAAAATTATGAATTATGCTCCGATTACGAATCTATGAGAACAATGTAACGAAAGTACGAATGTAACTAAATCTACGAAAATACGAATCGTTACGAATACGAACACCAACGACTTACGAATTTACGAATCGTTACGAATACGAACACTGACGACTTACGAAATTACGAATCGTTACGAATACCGATGACTTACGAAATTACGAATCGTTACCAATACGAACACCGACGACTTACGAATCGTTACCAATACGAACACCGACGACTTACGAAAATACGAATACGAACACCGACGACTTACAAAATTACGAATCGTTACGAATACGAACACCGACGACTTACGAAATTACGAATCGTTACGAATACGAACACCGACGACTTACGAAATTACGAATCGTTACGAATACGAACACCGACGACTTACGAAATTACGAATCGTTACGAATCAACGGAAACGAACAGAAACGAAACTAAACTAAACAAATTTTTCTATTGTGCACATGTCTAATACTTAGTAGTATATATAAATTGAAAAAAAAAAAAAAGAAAAATCATCCGGGGTTTACTTCCTCTTTAAAAGGTGCAAATTTCAAAGATCTGCAAATAATAGATCCAACAGCTTTCATTGTGTTAGCAATGCACAGAGAACGTTTTGCGTCTTTAACTTACAATTTAGACACGCAAACAAAACTTTAAAAAAAAAGAAAAAATCTTCCGCCCGAACAGGGACTTGAACCCTGGACCCTCAGATTAAAAGTCTGATGCTCTACCGACTGAGCTATCCGGGCTCTGATGATGTCAGCAGAAGAGATTCTTTAAATGCCTGAAAAGAGTGCCCTCTACTGGTGTTTACCCAGAATTCTTCACCGTAGGCGTTCGTGATTTTTTTTTTTTTTTTTCTGACTCACTGGGAAATTCTACTAATTCTCCTGCTGAGAACAGGAGGCTTCCCACAAGTCGCATTGTTCCTAATTTAACAAGCAATAGAAACGTACAATCATTTCATCCACATCAGCTACAACATAATTACTGTAATGACTGCTCAGAGTAAAAGTGATTGTCAGCACAGGGTCACCGATCGCTCACCTGCCAATAGAAGAGGCAATATACTGACTTTCCGTGTCTCTAAATACTGCCGCTCCTCCATGTCTTTATGGACCTTGCTTCGAGCACTGGACCAAATCATTAGGTGGAGGGGGGATTATGGTGTGGGGGGGAGAGGGGGATTATGGTGGGGGGGAGGGGGATTATGGTGTGGGGTTGGCTCTTAAGGCGTCAGCATACCAAGACATTTTGGACAATTTCATGCTCCCAACTTTGTGGGAAGAGTTTGGGGGACGGCCCCTTCCTGTTCCAACATGACTGCACACCAGTGCACAAAGCAAGGTCCATAAAGACATGGATGAGCGAGTTTGGGGTGGAGGAACTTGACTGACCTGCACAGAATCCGGACCTCAACCTGATAAAACACCTTTGGGGTGAATTAGAGCGGAGAACTGCGAGCCAGACCTTCTCGTCCAACATCAGTGCCTGACCTCACAAATTCTGGAAGAATGGTCAAACATTCCCATAGACACCCTCCTAAACCTTGTGGACGGCCTTCCCAGAAGAGTTGAAGATGTTATAGCTGCAAAGGGTGGGCCAACTCAATACTGTGGTGGCTGGTGCTCATAATTTGGGAAGGGGGGGCACAAACAGACTGAAAAATTCAAAAAAAAAAAAAAAACATCAATTGCAGCCACTGTGCCCATCATATGCAACCTCTGTGGATGGTGTCAGTAGAGCAAAGGTTGGTGTCAGTAGAGCAGTGGATGGTGTCAGTAGGGCAAAGGTTGGTGTCAGTAGGACAGTGGATGGTCTCAGTAGGGCAAAGGTTGGTGTCAGTAGGACAGTGGATGGTGTCAGTAGGACAGTGGATGGTGTCAGTAGGACAGTGGATGGTGTCAGTAGGGCAAAGGTTGGTGTCAGTAGGGCAAAGGTTGGTGTCAGTAGGGCAGTGGTTGGTGTCAGTAGGGCAGTGGTTGGTGTCAGTAGGGCAAAGGTTGGTGTCAGTAGGGCAAAGGTTGGTGTCAGTAGGGCAAAGGTTGGTGTCAGTAGGGCAAAGGTTGGTGTCAGTAGGGCAAAGGTTGGTGTCAGTAGGACAGTGGATGGTGTCAGTAGAGCAAAGGTTGGTGTCAGTAGGACAGTGGATGGTGTCAGTAGGACAGTGGATGGTGTCAGTAGGACAGTGGATGGTGTCAGTAGGACAGTGGATGGTGTCAGTAGGACAGTGGATGGTGTCAGTAGGACAGTGGATGGTGTCAGTAGAGCAAAGGTTGGTGTCAGTAGGACAGTGGATGGTGTCAGTAGGACAGTGGATGGTGTCAGTAGGACAGTGGATGGTGTCAGAGCAAAAGTTGGTGTCAGTAGGACAGTGGATGGTGTCAGTAGAGCAAAGTTTGGTGTCAGTAGGACAAAGGTTGGTGTCAGTAGGACAGTGGATGGTGTCAGTAGGGCAAAGGTTGGTGTCAGTAGGGCAGTAGTCAGTAGTTTTTTATTTTTGTAGCAACAATCACAGCATCGTTTTTTTTTTTTAATTATTTTTTTTTTTTACAATATTAAAAGTTATAGCGTCTACAAAATAGGGGATAGATTTATAGCATTTTTACTAGTAATGGCGGCAAGCTGCGATTTTTAATCGGGACTGCGACATTATGGCGGACACATCGGACACTTATGACACTATTTTGGGGCCATTATCATTTATACACCGATCAGTGCTATAAAAATGCACTGATTACTGTATAAATGACACTGACAGGGAAGGGGTTAAATGCTAGGGGCGATCAAGGGGTAAAGTGTGTCCTAGGGAGTGATTCTAATGGTGGGGGGGGGGGGGGATGGGCTCACTACAACATGACAGAGATCCCTGCTCCCGATGACAGGGAGCAGTAGATCCCCTGTCATGTCGCTAGGCAGAACAGGGAAATGCCTTGTTTACATAGGCATCTCCCAGTTCTGCGGCTGACCCGTGGGGAAGGTTACAGAGTACGCGGCGGGTAATGCCGCGTCTTAAAGGGGATGTACAGGTACGCCCGTTTGCGCAGCCTTGCCATTGTGCCGACGTATATCGCTGTGCGCTGGTTGGCAAGCCGTTAAACAGAATTTTAGCATTTTTTTGGTTTTGTTTGTTCTACTAAATACTACACCTAACCATACTTCCAGGCCGAACTAAGTAAACAGTGAGATATGCACAAAAGCATAATAAAATAGAAAAGAGTTTGAATAGAAAAAAATTCAGAGCACAAAAAAAAGCACCATCAATGACAAATATGTAAATTTAAATTAATAATTATCATTATCAATACCCAAATAGCTATAATTCTGGTAAGTTCCAGGTGTTATGTATAATGACATTGGACAACGTTTTATTGCTCTATTTATTTTTTTTCATTTTTAAGTGTATTTTAGCTTCTTTTGTTTTTCTTTTAATAAATATTACACCTAACCATAAAAACATAATAGTGTTTTATATCTGTTTCTGAAGACAATAATGGCCGAAACCAAGTAAACTTTCCAGGCCGAAACTAAGTTAACAGTCAGATATGTGCAAAAGTATAATAAAAAATAAAATTGGTGTTTGAAGAGAAAAAAATTCAGGACCACAAAAAAAAAAAAAAAAAAAAAAATGTATCCAGTCTCTAGTATGCTATCAAAAAAAATGTATCCAGTCTATAGAACACCATCAATGACAAATATATAAAAATAACATAATAATCATCATTATCAATGCATAAATATCTATGACTTGGGTAAGTTTTAGCTGTTATGTGTAATTCTATTGGACAAGGTTTTATTGCTCCATTTATGTTTCATTTTGTTTTCATTTAAACAGAATTTTATCATTTTTTGTTTGTTCTACTATTACACCCAACCATAAAACATAATAGTGTTTTATATCTGTAGCTCTGGGTTGGAAACCAGATCCCCAAACAGTTTTCCATGAAATTTTTGGATGATGGTACGATATCTATAATAAAACTTTTCTGTATCTTGTGGAGAGGCCCCACATATTTTTATGAAGACAATAATGCCTTTCCAGGGTGAACTAAGTAAACAGTCAGATATGCGCAAAAGTATAATAAAAATAAAATTTGTCTTTGAATAGAAATAATGCATAGCTCGAAAAAGGCATCCAGTCTCTGGCACACCATCAATATACAATGATAAAATAATAATTATCAATACCTAAATATCTATAATTCGGGTAAGTTTTAGCTGTTATGTGTAATTCTATTGGACAAGGTTTTATTGCTCTATTTATTTTTTATTTTGTTTAATTTAAACAGAATTTTAGCTTTTTTTTTTTGTTCTACTAAATACTACACCTAACCATACTATAAAACAAATTGTGCCTTTCCAGTAAATAAGTAAACAGTGAGATATGCGCAAAATATAATACAAATAAAATTGGTCTTTGAAAAGAAAAAAACATTTCAGAGCACAAAAAAAAATAAAAAATTATCCAGTCTTTAGAACACTATCAATGACAAAATATGTAAATATAAATTAATAATCATCATTACCAATACCTAAATATCTATAATTCAGCTGTCATTGGACAAAGATTTATTTTATTTTATTTATTTTTTGTTTTGTTTTTTGTTTCATTTAAACAGAATTTTTGCATTTTTCTTTTCGTTTGTTCTAATAAATACTACACCTAACCATACTATAAAACAACATAATAGTGTTTTATATCTGTAGCTGAAGACAATAATGCCTTTCCAGGCCGAACTAAGTAAACAGTGAGATATGCGCAAAGTATAATAAAAAATAAAACTGGTCTTTGAATAGAAAAAAAAAAAAATCAGAGCACAAAAAAAATGTATCCATTCTCTAGCACACCATCAATGACAAATATGTAAATATAAATGATTAATCATCAATATCAATACCTAATTATCTGTAATTCAGGTAAGTTGCAGCTGTTATCCGTTGGACAAAGTTTTATTGCTCTATTTATTTATTTTTAAATAGAAAAAAAAAAATTCAGAGCACAAAAAAATATATCCAGTCTCGAGCACACCATACATGACAAATATATAAATATAAAATAATCATTATTATCAATACCTAAATATCTATAATTCAGCTGTCATTGGACAAAGTTTAATTTAATTTTATTTATTTTTTGTTTTGTTTTTTGTTTCATTTAAACAGAATTTTAGCATTTTTCTTTTTGGTTGTTCTACTAAATACTACACCTAACCATACTATAAAACAAATAATGCCTTTCCAGGCCGAACTAAGTAAACAGTGAGATATGCGTATAATATGTAGTAATAAGTATAATAAAGTATAGTAAAGTATAATAAAAAAGAAAATTGGTCTTTGAATAAAAAATAAATAAAAATTCAGAGCACAAAAAAAGTTGTATCCAGTCTCTAGCACACCATCAATGACAAATATATAAATACAAAACAATCATTATCAATACCTAAATATCTATAATTCAGCTGTCATTGGACAAAGTTTTATTTTGTTTTATTTAGTTTTTTGTTTTGTTTTTTGTTTCATTTAAACAGAATTTTAGCCTTTTTCTTTTTGTTTGTTCTACTAAATACTACACCTAACCATACTATAAAACAACATAATAGTGTTTTATATCTGTAGCTGAAGCCAATAATGCCTTTCCAGGCCGAAACTAAGTAAACAGTCAGATATGCGCAAAAGTATAATAAAAAATAAAATTGGTCTTTGAATAAAAAAATAAAAAAATTCAGAGCACAAAAAAAATGTATCCAGTCTCTAGCACGCTATCAATGTCAAATATATAAATATACAATAATCATTATCAATACCTAAATATCTATAATTCAACTGTCATTGGACAAAGTTTATTTATTTTTTTTGTTTTGTTTTTTTGTTTAATTGAAACAGAATTTTAGCCTTTTTCTTTTTGTTTGTTCTACTAAATACTACACCTAACCATACTATAAAAAACAACATAATAGTGTTTTATATTCGTAGCTGAAGACAATAATGCCTTTCCAGGCCGAACTAAGTAAACAGTGAGATATGCACAAAAGTATAATAAAAAAAAAAAAAAAAAAAAAAAAATGGTGTTTGAATAGAAAAAAAATTCAGAGCACAAAAAAAAAAAAAAATCTGTAGTGTGCTATCAATGGCTGTTTTAATTGCATGTGTTACTTTCAGAGGGCGGAGGAAAAGGAGCGTAAAATGATAATAATAAGGTACACAAACAAGTTTAAGTGTTGCTGCACGGCTGTTTACAATAGAGTAGTCGGGAAGGCCCGGAGGCGAACGACGGTACATTCTATCTCTTCAGAAGGTGGTGCTAGTCAAGGTGGGGGGGTGGGGTGGTGGGGGGGGTTGAAGCACGAGTTTTGGAAGACGCATAGCGTGAGATGCAGCTAAACAATGGGGAGGGTCGCCACAACCGGTTTATAAAGCGAGCGGAGAGGGGCAACACAGCTGTACTACACCGGAACTGTCTTTCATGCACTGCCGTGACGTACGATCAAACAGATGGCAGTGTTGTTGTTGGCGTGTTTTTTTTTTTTTTCCTTTGGCCTGTTCACAATTTAGATGAAACATGCGATACACATCGACATAAATCAACGCTGAACATCAGGATTTGTATACGGTCGTGTTACAAAACAGGAAAATACAAGGAGGTTGTTTGTATGGTCGGAGAATTCATTTTCTAGTGAAAAATACGGGCAGCATGTGCGGAGCGCTGGTTTGGCCTTGGTTTGCCTTTTCTGGAGTCAGCAGCTCGATTCGTATATCGGCCTTGGAAGGAGGACAAAATGCACCTGGAATAGGCAAAACTCCAACCTGCATAGGTGCGAATCAGGCCTTAGTCCGTAGGGTTCAATATTGAGTTGGCTCCACCCTTTGCCGCTATAACAGCTTCAACTCTTCTGTTCTGGGAAGGCCGTCCACAAGGTTTAGGAGGGTGTCTATGGGAATGTTTGACCATTTTTTGGACCGTCATTGTCGAGGAGTGGAATCACCCCGTTTGAAGCAACCTACTTCCTGTCAACCTTTAATCCTAAGGCATTTGGCCTACACAAGCCTGATTGATCCACTACCTTTAATGACATCCCAGTCTTAGTCCGTAGGGTTCAATGTTGGGTTGGCCCACTCTTTGCAGCTATAAGCTTCAACTCTTCTGGGAAGGCCGTCCACAAGGTTTAGGAGGGTGTCTATGGGGATGTTTGACCATTCTTCCAGAACAGCATTTGTGAGGTCAGGCACTGGTGTTGGACGAGAAGGCCTGGCTCGCAGTCTCTGCTCTAATTCAACCCAAAGGTGTTCTCTATCGGGTTGAGGTCAGGACTTTGTGAAGGCCAGTCAAGTTCCTCCACCCCAAACTCGCTCAGCCATGTCTTTATGGACCTTGCTTCGTGCACTGGTCCAAATCATTTAGTGAGAAGGCCTGGCTCGGAATTCAACCCAAAGTTGTTCTCCATCGGGGTTGAGGTCAGGACTTTGTGAAGGCCAGTCAAGTTCCTCCACCCCAAACTCGCTCAGCCATGTCTTTATGGGCCTTGCTTCGTGCACTGGTCCAAATCATTTAGTGAGAAGGCCTGGCTCGGAATTCAACCCAAAGGTGTTCTATCGGGTTGAGGTCAGGACATTGTGAAGGCCAGTCAAGTTCCTCCACCCCAAACTCACTCAGCCATGTCTTTATGGGCCTTGCTTCGTGCACTGGTCCAAATCATTTAATGAGAAGGCCTGGCTCGGAATTCAACCCAAAGTTGTTCTCCATCGGGGTTGAGGTCAGGACTTTGTGAAGGCCAGTCAAGTTCCTCCACCCCAAACTCGCTCAGCCATGTCTTTATGGGCCTTGCTTCGTGCACTGGTCCAAATCATTTAATGAGAAGGCCTGTTTAGGAATTCAACCCAAAGGTGTTCTATCGGGACTCCCTGTAGGCTAATAAAGAGGAGAACTGAAGCTTTGCTTGCTTGCCCACCACTCACCTCGTGCAGTTCCTAACAAGCCACCGACCCGTACCATCCAGGACTGGGGGGGGGTTGGGGATCTCTGTTTTAAAGGATATACAGTAGAACACATCCCCAACAGAGATGACATCCATAGGTTTACTTTCTCCAGAAGTACTGCAAAATGTGATGGCCTACAGTTGTGCTCATAAGTTTACATACCCTGGCAGAATTTATGGCCATTTTTCAGAGAATATGAATAACACAAAAACTTTTTTCACTCGTGGTCAGTGTTTGACTGAAGCCATTTATTATGAATCAAATGTGTTTACTCTTTTAAGATCATAATGACCACAAAAACTACCCAAAATGACCCTGATCAAAAGTTTACATACCCAGGTTCTTAATACCGTGTATTGCCCCCTTTAACATCAATGACAGCTTGAAGTCTTTTGTGGTATTTGTGGATGAGGCTCTTTATCTTCTCAGATGGTAAAGCTGCCCGTTCCTCTTGGCAAAAGTCCTCCAGTACCTGTAAAGTCTTGGGCTGTCTTGCACGAACGGCACGTTTGAGATCTCCCCAGAGTGGCTCAATGATATTGAGGTCAGGAGACTGAGATGGCCACTCCAGAACCTTCACTTTATTCTGCTGTATCCAATGACAGGTGGACTTGGCCTTGTGTAATGTAAGGAACATTCTTCCCACTGATCACCAATGTAAGGAACATTCTTCCCACTGATCACCAATGTAAGGGACATTCTTCCCACTGATCACCAATGTAAGGGACATTCTTCCCACTGATCACCAATGTAAGGAGCATTCTTCCCACTGATCACCAATGTAAGGAACATTCTTCCCACTGATCACCAATGTAAGGAACATTCTTCCCACTGATCACCAATGTAAGGGACATTCTTCCCACTGATCACCAATGTAAGGGACATTCTTCCCACTGATCACCAATGTAAGGAGCATTCTTCCCACTGATCACCAATGTAAGGAACATTCTTCCCACTGATCACCAATGTAAGGAACATTCTTCTCACTGATCACCAATGTAAGGAACATTCTTCCCACTGATCACCAATGTAAGGAACATTCTTCACACTGATCACCAATGTAAGGGACATTCTCTCACTGATCACCAATGTAAGGACATTCTTCTCACTGATCACCAATGTAAGGAACATTCTTCTCACTGATCACCAATGTAAGGACATTCTTCTCACTGATCACCAATGTAAGGAACATTCTTCCACTGATCACCAATGTAAGGGACATTCTTCTCACTGATCACCAATGTAAGGGACATTCTTCTCACTGATCACCAATGTAAGGAGCATTCTTCTCACTGATCACCAATGTAAGGGACATTCTTCTCACTGATCACCAATGTAAGGAACATTCTTCTCACTGATCACCAATGTAAGGGACATTCTTCTCACTGACCACCAATGTAAGGAACATTCTTCCCACTGATCACCAATGTAAGGAACATTCTTCTCACTGATCACCAATGTAAAGAACATTTTCCTAATGACCCCTGATGGACTCATTTAAGCAGGGCTTCCCCGAGACCCTTAAAATCATATCAAGGGTCCCCCTGGGGTTACAAAAGGTTTAGAGAGTTGATCATCTGAAGGTGAGCAGTGATGAGCACAAGTGATATTCATTCCACAACTCCTAGGGGTCGCAAAGGTCTTCGAAAATATTGTATATATTTAATTGCAGGCAAGCGCGGACCTTCTTCTAAGACTTTTAGTTTTATCAAGTAGAGAGCCAAGACCAACAAATTATACAGACAGAGAATTAAGCAGGGATTAAATACATTGGCCTCAAGGCACCCAACCTACATTTAGAGGGTTTTGGTACTTTTAGTTCCACCCCATTTAATGAGCAAAGCAGAAACTATTTTACCTGTTTGAGTTCTTGGAAGCTGAGGACTCCTCTTCAGTAGATTCTCTGCATCAAATTCCGCTCTAAATCATTAAGACTCATTAAACAGTCACAGCTGGAAAAAAATAATAATATCACAAGTTACATTTGTCTCGGGGATATTTTTTTTGCTGTTAGCAAAATGTGCCTGAAAATCACTCGGCGAGCAGATACATTATGGGAAAAGGTGCTGTCTATATCTACATTAAATCTTTAGAAGAATTTTTTTTGAAGTGTTTTTATGTACTATATATATATATATATATATATATATATATATATATATATATATATATATATATATATATATATATATATATATATACACACATAAACATGTTATGTATGTATTTATATAATTTTTTAATTACTAAATAGTTTTAGGCTATTCATTGTTAAAGAAATACATTCCCGGCTTCAAAATATAATTTTATTCAAGTGAAAAAAACAAAACACTTACATAGGATCATTTTTTTTTTTAATTTTTATATATTGGGGAATCTAATGCATCTTCTAAAAGTTAAAAATATACAATTTTTAAACACCAATAAAACACTTCCATCTAGTGGCTAAAAACAAAAAAATTATTCTAAAAAAAGTTTATATTTGACCTATTTTTTAAAGGTATGTTTGATACATTTTTTTTAACAAAAGCATAAAATATTAATTCTTAAATAGTTGACAGTTATTTATAGATGTGGTGCTGGGATACATAAATAAATGTGATTTTCAATTTCAACATACGTGTATGTTCCATTCAATTACCATCATTTTTTTGGGGGGGAAAAAAAAGAAATGTGATTAAATTAAGAAAAACTTTACCATAAAATAGTGACAACAGATGTACCATATTATGGATGTGTTGGGGAGGTCTACAAATCTATTTTTAAATACTTTATTTTTTTTCATTTTCAGAATTACGATTCAAAAAAAGGTATGAAAAAAAATTTAATTGCAGAAAATAGTGGTTATTAATTGCTCATTTTAATCTAGTTGAAATAATTGAAAAAAAAAAACCTACATAGGAATGCAAGGCATGGTTGCTGATTTACACAATAATTATTAATCTTGGACAACTCTATGAAGACTACTTCAAATTAAAATTGAATCAATGTTATTAATTGCCAATTTTAATCTACTTGATTAAAAAAAAAAAAAAAAAAAAAAAAATGTAATATGACTGGGAAAAAAACCTGCATAGGAAGGCAAATGTGTTGATTTACACAATTATTACTCTTGGACAACCCTATGAAGACTACTTAATTGAAATTAATATTGAATTAATGTTATTAATTGCTCAGGTTAATCCAGGTGAATTCAATTTATTTATTTTTTAATATTATGGGGAAAAAAAAAAAACCTACATAGGAATGCAAGGCAAGGTTGTTGATTTACACAATAATTATTACCCTTGGACAACTCTATAAAGACTACTTAATTAATAATAATATTGAATTAATGTTATTATTGCTTGTGTTAATCTGGGTGAATGAAAAAAAATATATATATTTTTTTTTTAATATTATAGGAAAAAAAAAAAACCCTACATAGGAATGCAAGGCAAGGTTGTTGATTTACACAATAATTACTCTTTGACAACTCTATGAAGACTATTTAATATTAAATTCATGTTATAATAGTAGAACTATAGGCAAAACTTTTTTTTTCCATTTTGGATAAAGCTAGGGAGAGTTATAACTCCTGTCAGTTTTTTTTTTTTTTTTACAACTGAGATTTCCCTTCACTTCCTGTCCCATAGCCAATCAGGAAGTGAGATGAATTATCTGCAAATTAAGGGAATTCCTTGGGGCCCCCTAGGTCATCAGAACTAGTGTCCCCATTAGAAGATTTCTCCTCTATTACTTTTCTGGGGACAACCCAATTTGGGATTTTCTTTTACTTTCACTTTCAATGATAATGGTAAACAGGACAAATAGGGAGACTGCATATAAAACTGAGAGGGGCTCCACTCTATTTTATTCAACCAGAATAAAATTAGCATATATAGAAAAACTAAAAGGCAAAACATTATTTTTTTTATTACATTTTTTTTGTATAGAGTGGAGCCCCTCTCAATATATATATATATATATATATATATATATATATATATATATATATATATATATATATATATATATATATATATAAATAAAAAATAGGGAGACTGCATATAAAACTGAGAGGGGCTCCACTCTATCCAAAAAAATAAAATAAATTTAAAAAAATAAATACCTTTTGCCTTTAGTTATTCTTTATATGCTAATTTTATTCTGGTTGAATAAAAAAAAAAAAAAAGGTATATATATTTTAAGGGGGAGAAAAAAAAAAAAAAAAAGACCCCTATAGGAATGCAAAAGAAGGTTGTTGAAAATATAAATATAAATATATATATATATATAATATATATATATATATATATATATATATATATATATATATGATAAATATTATACCAACATTATGAAGACTATTTAAATTTAAAATGTAATTATTGTTATTAATTGCTCATTTTAAACTAGTTGCATTACATATTTTTTTAATATTATTTGAAAAAAAAAAAAAAACTACATTAGAAATGCAAGAGAAGGTTGTTAAATGACACAATAATTACTACGCTTGAACAACCCTATACCAACACTACTTGAAATTAAAATTTTATTAACGTTATTAATTGCTCATTTTAATCTAGTTGCATTACATTTATTTTTAAATAATTATTGGGGGAAAAAAAAAAAAACTACATTAGGAATGCAAGTGAAGGTTGTTGAATTACACAATAATTACTACCATTGGACAACCCTATGGAAATTACTTAATATTGAATTCATGTTATTAAAGTAAAAACGGCCAAAAAAGTGAAAAAACTGCGATAGTGCATAAATTCATAAACAAATAACGAGCAGCAATTCTCATGTGCACAGATCTAATTGTACAACTTTAAAGAGTTGCGCTAATATAAAAAAGAAGAAAATGTCCACAAGTAATGTGATATTATCCTTGGTGTATATCTCCACCGACTACCACCTTGACTCGTGATCTGTGCATCAATACCACCACCAAAGGCTGAAAAGCTTGCTTACCAGCTCGCATGGACCTCACCACTACAGGAGGTCACTAGCACTTGTGGCTGTATACCCCCCCCCCCCCCCCAGCAGGGCCTTTTGCGAATCCAGAGGCGACCCTGGACGACGTCAATGTATGACAAAACGTGTAGGGCGGAGCGACAGGCTGACGTCACCGATACCCCCCTCAGTCACGGAAGGATATTTTTTTTAGAGAGACCTTCCACCATTGGCGCACCACTCTCTTCTGGATAGGATTCATCACAGGAGTTCCCCAAAACATAAAATTCTCCACATTGTGTAAGATTGTAAAAATGTATTCCTCACGTATTAAAATTGAATTAGTTCAAAGATACTTTAAAATCACCTTAAATTTCATGCGTCGGTCAGCACACATACAAAAAAAAAACAAAAAAAAAACCAAAACATCCTTCCGGGACTCAGGGGATATCAGTGACGTCAATGCGTCGCTCCGCCCTATGCGTTTCATCATATGTTGACGTCGTCTCTGGATTTGCTAAAGGTCCTGGGGGGGGGGGGGTTATACAGCCACAAGCACTGGTGACCTCCTGTAGTGGTGAGGTCCATGTAAGCTGGTTCAGCCTTTGGTGGTGGTATTGACGCACAGATCACGAGTCAAGGTGGTGGTCGGTGGAGATATACACCAAGAATAATATCACATTATTTGGGGACATTTTCTTCTTTTTTAATTATTAGCACAACTATTTTCCAAATTGGAAGCTAGTGCAGATATTCCTCAAAAGTTGTGTTGATCACATTGCGGGTGTTTTTGGGTGTTTTTGGGCTTCCATGGGCTGCTTGCCCAAACTCTCCGGAGTTCTGATGAAACAATAAAAGATGGCAGTAGAGAGCACATAGTCTTCGATTGGACCAGGCGTGGGTTATCATGGCGTTTGTACCCTCCCCGTCTGTCCTCAAGACTCTATTTGTCCAGGATACAATACAATTAAAGTTTCCGCAGTGAAACCGCGCGGCAGCCAAGACTTTCTACGACACGTCACCGTCGTCTCAGGTCAATATCAGTTCTCAGGTTTTATAGAACAATGAGTAACAGCTTATAAAGACATCTGAGTAAACACTCGCTCAGATGACAATCTGAGTCATTCGCTGCTTGAGACAAGTCTTATGTAAAAGAACCATTTCAGCAATTCTGTGATTCATAGCTTCATAATAGTCGGGACATTCTGCAACTTAAAGAAAACCTGTGCTGTATGGAAAACAAGGAGCCTTTCACTATTGCTTCCTTTCGGTCTGGTATCCATGATGGATAACCATCGACCATGAATAACCAAAAACCATGCACAACCATCAAACCATGGATAGCCGCCAAACCATGGACAACCATCAAACCATGGACAACCATCAAACCATGGACAACCATCAAACCATAGACAACCATCAAACCATGGACAACCATCAAACCATGGACAACCATCAAACCATGGACAACCATCAAACCATGGACAACCATCAAACCATGGACAACCATCAAACCATGGACAACCATCAAACCATGGACAACCATCAAACCATGGACAACCATCAAACCATGGACAACCATCAAACCATGGACAACCATCAAACCATGGACAACCATCAAACCATGGACAACCATCAAACCATGGATAACCGCCAAACCATGGATAACCGCCAAACCATGGATAACCGCCAAACCATGGATAGCCGTCAAACCATGGATAGCCGTCAAACCATGGATAGCCGTCAAACCATGGATAACCACAGCACGGCAGCAAGACTAGTCACAGGAAAAAAAAACATGGGAATTAAGGATCTTATCACATTCAAGACCCTCTGCCTCACCCACAAATGCACACAAGGAAACTCTCCTCAATACTTTTCGAAAAAATAAAACACTACACTCCCAATCGCAACCTCCGATAAACCAACCAGAACCTCCTCCTCGTCCCCAAGTCCCGGTACAAATCAAGGGGAGAACGAAGATTTGCAGTCCAAGGACCACGGCTATGAAACGCTCTACCTACCAACATCCGCTTAGAAAAAGACCATCGTGCCTTCAGGAAAAAACTCAAGATCCACCTCTTCTAAGAAGGAATCAACGCAGGTCGGATCAAGCGCCTCGAGGCGATTCACATCGCAGTTGCAGCGCTATACAAGTCATTCATTCACCAAAAACCACGGATAACCATCAAACCATGGTATCCATGATGGCAACCATCAAAACATTTTATTATTTCTATTCAATAAGTGCACCTGTAGGACCATGTGAGGTTTCGGTTTTTCTTTTTTAATAAATCTGCAAAAATTTCAACAATTCTGTGTTTTTCTGTCAATATGGGGTGCTGTGTGTGCATTAATGAGGAACATAAATTAACTTAAATGGCAAAAAGCTGCAATATAACAAAGAGTAAAATATGTAGGGGGGTACTTACCGTCGTGTATGTGTATATATATATATATATATATATATATATATATAGTAAATATTTATTATAGGTGCAAGTCAAAGATTGAAGCGTACAACCACTTTAACCCAGAGGACTGGTGACATCTAGTGGCAAAAAAAGGTATTACTACAGTTCCAAGTTGCTGTTTTTTTTTTTTCTTTAATGCTCCCCTACTGCCACAAAACATATGAAAATAAAGAAAAAACTTGTGCTGTATGGAAAACAAGGAACCTTTCACTATTGCTTCCTTTCGGTCTGGTATCCATGATGGATAACCATCGACCATGAATAACAGAAAACCATGGATAGCCATCGACCATGGATAATCAAACCATGTCAAAAGATTGAAGCGTACAACCACTTTAACCCAGAGGACTGGTGACATCTAGTGGCAAAAAAAAGGTATTACTACACTTCCAAGTTGCTGTTTTTTTTTTTCTTTAATGCTCCCCTACTGCCACAAAAAATATGAAAATAACTTTAAAACACATCAGTGACATTTATACAGTAATCAGTGGCTATTTTATTTATCTCTGATAGCTGTATAAGTAGCTGGTCACAAAAAAAAAAAAAAAAAAAAAAGTCAAAAAAGTGTCCGATGTGTCCGCAATGTCGCAGTTACAAACAAAAAAAAAAACCCTGATCACCGCCATTACTAGTAAGAAAAATAAAAAAAAAGTTATAATAAAAAGGCCATAAATGAATCCCCAATATTGTAGACGCTATAACTTTTGCGCAAATCAATCAATATACGCTTATTTCTATTTTTTTTACCACAAATATGTAGAATAAATAAATATCGGCCTAAACTGATGAAGACAATTTTTATTTTAAATTTTTTTTTTGATATTTTTTATAGCAAAAAGTAACAGTTTTTTTTTTTTTATTTAATTTTCGCCATTTGTTCGTTTTTAGTGCAAAAAATAAAAACCACAGAGGTGATCAAATACCACCCAAAGAAATCTCTATTTGTGGGGAAAAAAAAAAAGACATTCATTTTATATGGGTACAGCATCACACGACCGCGCAATTGTCAGTTAAATTGAAGCTGTGCCGAAACGCAAAAAACGGCCTGGTCATTAGGGGGGGGGGGCAAATCTTCCGGTCCTTTAGGGGTTAAAGGGCAACTTCACCCTCAACCCCCTTTTTTTTTTATTACCCGCTTAGCTGTTGCTGGGTTCTGCACAGTTCAGACACTCACCCGCCCAGCAGATCCAGCATTGTCCTGCTGAGATCCTCTTTTCTCTGCAGCCATCGCTTGGGTCCCGTGCCGCCATCTTCTTCTATGAGATCGGCTGCCGGCTCTTCCGGGTTGAGATGCAGCCTTCTGGTGCCATGCCGCTAGGCCTGACCACCCCCCCCCCCCTCCCTTTAATGGCTGGAATGACGTTCAGTACTACTGGTAACTCCTGGGATATGCACGTCTCATATCCCAGGAGGCACAGGGGAGGAATGCATGCCAATCACCTAGGCAAGGTGGGAAAACGAATGGGGGGGGGCTGAACAAAAAGTATAAAAAGTAAAAAAAAAAAAAAAAAAGTACTAAACAAAGAACAGATATTTCTATAGTGGAGTGGGGGGGGGGGGGGGGGGTGGGGAAGAGGAGGAAGCTCCTTGATCAGGGTGAAGATCTTCTTTAACATACCTTTTATTTTTCTTCCAGGTGATTTCAAAGAATGAAGAAAAAAAAGACTTGAACTGTATGAATCAATGGAAGTCCCCCCCCCACCCCCACCCCAACTGTACCACAAACAGCGATCATCTGCACTCCCTTTCAGAATAAATTAATTTTCAAAGTAGCAAAAAAACAAAATGAAATCTCACCTTTCTATGTGTGTAGAACTACACTGCCACCTTGTGGGCACTCAGTAGTATGGCTCACCAACACACAGGCCTGGAAATTGAGCTCCTAATATTTCTCATATAAAAAGCTGCAAAGGGGGGTGAAGCTCCGGTTAGAATTCTGTAATGCTTTCATCGCATCTTTTTCTTGCAGTCTTATATTACCTTTACTAAGCTTGGTTAAGAAAACATCATCCCTTTCTCACAATGTGCAAGTACCATTATTATTAAAACGGCCAGTTATGTGGTTTCTTGTGTTCGGTGATAAACTGGATAAACAAAAAGAGACAAGATATAAAAACAATAAACAGCTGATTGGGGAAAAGCCAATGTGGTACCAGAAGAAGAAGAAGAAGAAGAAGAAGAAGAAGAAGAAGAAGAAGAAGAAGAAGAAGAAGAAGAAGAAGAAGAAGAAGAAGAAGAAGAGAGAAGAAGAAGAAGAAAGAAGAAGAAGAAGAAGAAGAAGAAGAAGAAGAAGAAGAATAAGAAGAAGAAGAAGAAGAAGAAGAAGAAGAAGAAGAAGAAGAAGGGCAGAGACATACCAGGAAAACTACAGGCCAGGCAGCCTAACATCGATAGTATGTAAATTAGAGGAGATAAGGGAGTATTTCCAAGAATTTGCTGAGGAAAAAACAATATCATTACAGGGGGTCCCCGACTTACGAACGCCCGACCTACGAACATCTACTTACGAACCAGGCGCTGCAGGGACTCTCCGCCATTTTTTCTGCATGCGCGGCCAGACAGAGCCTCGGAAAATGACGGCAAACATCGGAAATGTCCGTAATTTGCCGCGCATGCGCAGATTGGCATTCGACGGAACATCAAAAATGTCCGTAATTGTCGGTCTTCGCATGCGCGGCCGACTAGCGAACATTTCCGAGTTAAGAACAGGACAGTCCCTAACGAGTTCGTAACTCGGGGACCCCCTGTAGTAGTAACCAGCATGGGTTTATGAAGGGTCGCCCCTGCCCCTGCCAGACCAATCCGTTAACATTCTATGAGGAAGTGAGCGGTTAAAATCGACGCAGTGCCATATAATCGCAAAAAATGGCCTAACATCGATAGTATGTAAATTATTGGAGGGGATAAGGGAGTATTTCCAAGAAATTGTTGAGGAAAACAATATCATTAGTAGTAACCAACATGGGTTTATGAAGGGTTGCCCCTGCCAGACCAATCCGTTAATGTTCTACGAGGAAGTGAGCGGTCATCTGGATAAGGGAAGGCCAGTGGACGTGGTGTAAAAAATATTGTCGCCCTTTTTTTATTTTTAGCGCAAAAAATAAAATAAAAAAAAACGCAGAGGTGATCAAATGCCACCAAAAGAAAACTATTTGTGGGAAAAAAAGGACATCAATTTTGTTTGGGTACAGCGTTGTACAACCACGCAATTGTCAGCTAAAATCGATGCAGTGCCATAATCACAAAAAATGGCCTAACATCGATAGTATGTAAATGATTGGAGGGGATTATAAGGGAGTAAATCCAAGAATTTGCTGAAAAAAAACTATCAATAGTAACCAGAATGGGTTTATGGAGGGTCGTTCCTGCCAGACCAATCCGTTAACATTCTACGAGGAAGTGAGCGGTCATCTGGATAAGGGAAGGCCAGTGGACGTGGCGTCATGGGCGTCCGCAAGGGGGGCATCTTAGTGAATACAATATACAGGGATATGGCAAATGATTATAGATACCAAACACAAGAACACCAACACAAGAACACCAACACAAGAACACCAACACAAGAACACCAACACAAGAACACCAACACAAGAACACCAACACAAGAACACCAACACAAGAACACCAACACAGGGTGAACTGTTGTCTTTATTCAACCTTACCTATTATGTAAATATCTGCATAAACTGAGCGGACACGAACCTGCCACCCACCCGCTCTGCTCAGCAGACGGATCCCTTACTGATCAAAACGGGGTGAGCCCCGCATGAAAGAAGCCTACAGCGGAGATCTTCCATACAACATGCAACAAAGTCACTCAATAACATTAGATAAAAACCTGGATTTATTGACATCAATGCAACATTGTTTCAAAATTAAACTTGTTGTTTAACAAAAAGGAACATAAAGATAAAGAAAACCTTTTATTAAAGCGGTTCTGCACTGTGTTTTTTTTTTTTTTTTTTTTTTTTAATGTAATGCATAGGATTAGGAGGTCAATTCCGGGACTCACGTGTTCCATGTTTTTAATTGATTGCTGGAGTTTTTTGTCATATAAAATATTTTTAAAAAAATTCTTCTTGCTGGGGGCCATCTTGCCTGTGGGCATGTGAAACCCCACAGGCACTTTAGATGGCCCAGCATGCACCGCCGTTGCTCGCGCGTGCGCAGTAACGGCAAAGTGCAGCTCACGTTCTCCGAAATCGCGCGAGATTACGGAAGATGTGCCCGAAATCGCGCGAGATTACGGAAGATGTGCCCGAAATCGCGCGAGATTACGGAAGATGTGCCCGAAATCGCGCGAGATTACGGAAGATGTGCCCGAAATCGCGCGAGATTACGGAAGATGTGCCCGAAATCGCGCGAGATTACGGAAGATGTGCCCGAAACCGCGCGAGATTACGGAAGATGTGCCCGAAACCTCGCGAGATTACGGAAGATGTGCCCGAAACCTCGCGAGATTACGGAAGATGTGCCCGAAATCTCGCCAGATTACGGAAGATGTGCCCGAAATCTCGCGAGATTACGGAAGATGTGCCCGAAATCTCGCAAGATTACAGAAGACGTCCGCACTGACTCCTGGGATCAATGACACCAGATCCCATGAGACAGTGCGGCGTGACGACGATCGACGCAGAGACCACGCCCATCGCCGCAGAGACAGAGGAAAGGAAGTCAAAAAAAAAAAAAACACACTTCATTTAGTACTCTTTGCCTGATTTGGAAGGCAAAGAGATTTACTAAATGAAATGTTGGCAGAACCGCTTTAACACCAGGAGCCTATCACAATTTGATTTTTCACATGAACAATATACACCCTCTATATACCTCCTCTGTCTGGGTGGGATGTTCGCCTCGGGAGCACAAATATCCCAATAAATAAATAGGTCGTCCTGTATTTCTCATTAAGGCTCGCTTCACATATATGCGTTTTGAACAGCATCCGATTCGCATGACATGTGAACTGAACCTGTCTTTCTATTGAGCCGGCTCATATATGTCCGGGCCGGCCACAGTCCATTTAAAAAAATAAAAAAAAAGTCTTGTATGTGTTTGAGGTGCGATTTCAAGTTAGAATTCGCACCTGAACCGGGGAACAAAAAAAAAAAAAAAAAAAAAAAAAAAATGCACTGAAACTGCGACCGGACATATGTGAACCAGAGCCCACCTGTATAATAAAATACAGTCTTAAGTCGGCCACAGACGATTCGCATCTCATTCGGTTCAGCAGGGACTGGCTGAGATTTGGACCACGTATGGGAAGGATGCATTGTACCCAAGCCGATCGATTGGCTTGGATACAATCTGCCTACCAGAGTTTACATGCGATTATTGCTAGCGGCTGTTCTAGTCGCTAGCAGTAATTACTGTGTTCTCCCAGCAAAGGGGGGGCGTCTTCTCCCGTGTGGAGAACACAATAGCTCTGCGTCAGGGGAGAAAAAAAAAACAAGCAATTTTCTTTACTGCAACCTGTGGTTGCAGGAAAAAAAAAAAAAAAAAGAAATCAAAAAAAAAAAAAAATAAAAAAATATATATATATCGCTCAATCTATGGTCTGCTTTAAGCCCAACTGGATGAAATGAATAAAAGCCAACTTCACCCAACTCTGATATCTGGGTTGGGAGGCTACTGACATACTGACATGTTAGATTGTTCAATGTATGGAATGATCCAGAATTCCCACCTCTATCCAACCACTGAGATCCTTACCAGGCAAAAGGATGGCAGTGCAAATCCAACACTAAAAAAGGTGACACCTTACCGATTTGGCCGCCAGAGTTGGGGGGGGGCAGTTGGCCGCCAGAGTTGGGGGGGGGGGGCAGTTGGCCGCCAGAGTTGGGGGGGGGCAGTTGGCCGCCAGAGTTGAGGGGAGGGGGGGGGGGGAGTTGGCCGCCAGAGTTGGGGAGGAGGGAAGTTGGCCGCCAGAGTTGGGGGGGGGGGGGGGGGGAGGGAAGTTGGCCGCCAGAGTTGGGGGGGGGGGGAGGGGGAGGGGAGAGGTTGAGGGGGGGGGAGTTGGCCGCCAGAGTTGGGGGGGAAGTTGGCCGCCAGAGTTGGGGGGGGGGGGGAAGAGTTGGGGGGGGGCAGTTGGCCGCCAGAGTTGGGGGGGAAGTTGGCCGCCAGAGTTGGGGGGGAAGTTGGCCGCCAGAGTTGTGGGGGGGGGGGGGGGGAGTTGGCCGCCAGAGTTGGGGGGGAAGTTGGCCGCCAGAGTTGGGGGGGAAGTTGGCCGCCAGAGTTGGGGGGGAAGTTGGCCGCCAGAGTTGGGGGGGAAGTTGGCCGCCAGAGTTGGGGGGGAAGTTGGCCGCCAGAGTTGGGGGGGAAGTTGGCCGCCAGAGTTGGGGGGGAAGTTGGCCGCCAGAGTTGGGGGGGGAAGTTGGCCGCCAGAGTTGGGGGGGGAAGTTGGCCGCCAGAGTTGGGGGGGAAGTTGGCCGCCAGAGTTGGGGGGGGGGGGAAGTTGGCCGCCAGAGTTGGGGGGGAAGTTGGCCGCCAGAGTTGGCCGCCAGAGTTGGGGGGAAGTTGGCCGCCAGAGTTGGGGGTGGGGGGGGGGGGGGAAGTTGGCCGCCAGAGTTGGGGGGGAAGTTGGCCGCCAGAGTTGGGGGGAAGTTGGCCGCCAGAGTTGGGGGGAAGTTGGCCGCCAGAGTTGGGGGGGGGGGGGGGGGGAGGAGGGAAGTTGTCCGCCAGAGTTTTTTGAAATGTTAGCCTCATACAGGAGGCACAAGCCGTCTCATATTATAAAGATGCAAATTGAAACATGGAACTATGTATGGGGGAATATTACTACTTGATGATTAGAAGTAATAGGCAGTTTGGGTGATCCAATTAGGAGCTTGTTCCTTGGTGCGCTTAGCCGAGCTGTGCGAGGTGAAGATGGATTTGTAAGCCTCGGACTTTCCATGGTCGTGGTTCGGCCTCTTGGTGGCGCTGCTGGACGATGCAGCGATTATTCCGGGGGGTCTGGACTCTTCTGTATGGAAACAAGGTACAGTTATACCCCTATATACCTCACAAGTCAGTCCACACACTAAATGTTACTTTTTTAACCGCTTCAAAAAGGTTTTACACCTACGCCTTCATGACCAGGGCATTTTTTATTATTCAGCATTGTGCTACTTTAACTAGTAAATGTGCGGTCATGCAACACTGTGTGCCAGGGGGTCTCCAAACTACAGCCCTCCAGGTGTTCAGGAACTGCAATCCCCATCATGCCGAGTCATGTCAGTGAATGTCAGAGTTTTATAATATGTCATGGGACGGGTGGTTCCGCAACAGCTGGAGGGCCGTAGTTTTGAGATCCCGCAGTGTATGCAAAACACACATACAGGGGGTCCCCGACTTACAAAAATCCGACTTACAAACGACTCCTACTTACAAACGGAGGGAGACAACAGGAAGTGAGAGGAAATTACCCCTAGGAAGGGAAATTCACTCCTATAAGAGTTAATATGGGAAAAAAGGTGTCTCCACTGATGCTTTATCACCAGTCCATGTTTCCCTAACAACCCCAAATTTTTAAAATCCAATTGTCATTGGGACAGAAGGTGAGGTGAATCTTCTGAACAGGGGCACAGACAGCAAAACAAATGTCACAGGGGTGATAACCCTTCTCTATGTTATCTAAAAAACATAAAAATAGATTTTTTGGCTGGAGCTACACTTAAACAATGTACCTGTTCCGACTTACAAACAGATTCAACTTAACAAACCTACAGTCCCTGTCTTGTTTGTAACCCGGGGACCCCCTGTATATGAAAAAAAAAAGTGTGAGTGTGTGTGTGTGTGTGTGAGTGTGAGTGTGAGTGAGAGAGAGATTGTGTGTGTGAGATTGTGTGTGTGTGTGTGAGATTGTGTGTGTGTGTGTGAGATTGTGTGTGTGTGTGAGATTGTGTGTGTGTGTGAGATTGTGTGTGTGTGTGAGATTGTGTGTGTGTGTGTGAGATTGTGTGTGTGTGTGAGAGATTGTGTGTGTGTGTGTGAGAGATTGTGTGTGTGTGTGAGAGATTGTGTGTGTGTGTGAGAGATTGTGTGTGTGTGTGTGTGTGAGAGATTGTGTGTGTGTGTGTGAGAGATTGTGTGTGTGTGTGTGAGAGATTGTGTGTGTGTGTGTGAGAGATTGTGTGTGTGTGTGTGTGAGAGATTGTGTGTGTGTGTGTGAGAGATTGTGTGTGTGAGAGATTGTGTGTGTGAGAGATTGTGTGTGTGTGTGTGTGTGTGTGTGTGTGTGTGTGTGTGAGAGATTGTGTGTGTGTGTGTGTGTGAGAGATTGTGTGTGTGTGTGTGTGTGTGAGAGATTGTGTGTGTGTGTGTGTGAGATTGTGTGTGTGTGTGAGATTGTGTGTGTGTGTGAGATTGTGTGTGAGATTGTGTGTGTGTGTGTGTGTGTGAGATTGTGTGTGTGTGTGTGAGATTGTGTGTGTGTGTGAGATTGTGTGTGTGTGAGATTGTGTGTGTGTGAGATTGTGTGTGTGTGTGTGTGTGTGGTTTTTATTTGTCAAGCACCTTTGCGAGTAGAAGACCAAATAATAACGTTTCATTGAAGATTTCACACAACATCGGTGTGCTTTCTATAGGGTTGGGTGAGTATTCCCCGGTCTGGAGAGCGATGCAAAGCCAAGGATGTCGTTATTTGCTCTTTTGACTGAATTTGAATGAATTTTGAATAGGAATACTTCTCCAGAGAGAGACTGTATCCTTTCTTCACACAAATATTTACAAACTGTCAGTGTGCTTTATAACATGTATCTAGACCTGAACATTTGTCATGCAGCCCATCAGGGCTGCTTCATCGGCCGCCCGCCACTTAAGGAGAACGTTTTCCGATATAAAATTTCATAAATTAGTAAACTAAAAAAAAAAAAAAAAAAAATTTCTTTGCAAAATTTGGGTAATTTTTGAATTTGTTTACAGTACAGGTAGAGTGTTGCATGACCACACAATTCCCATTCAAAGAAAGTTGGCCTGGGCAGGAAGGGGTGGAAGTGCCCAGTAATAAGTGGTAAAAAAAATTAATAAATAAAAAATAAAATATTATAATAATAATAAAATACACACACACAGCATCTCACAAAAGTAAGTACATCCCTCACATTTGTGTAAATCTTTTCATGTGACAACACTGAAGAAATGACACTTGTCTACAATGTAAAGTAGTGAGTGTACAGCTTGTATAACAGTGTAAATTTGCCGTCCCCTCAAAATAACTCAACACACAGCCATTAATGTCTAAACCGCTGGCAACAAAAGTCAGTACACCCCTAAGTGAAAAATGTCCAAATTGGGCCCAATTAGCCATTTTCCCTCCCCGGTGCCATGTGACTCGTTAGTTGGCGGTGGAAGAGGCCCCCCGCCCGCCGTGCTCCAGTGCCCTCCACTACTTACCGGAGCCATCAGCAGCGACGGAGGCGATTGGATGTTTTCCCTAGCCTGACATGGAGGTGAGTCACTTCTTCCCATAGCTCTTAAAAAGGGTCATTTTTTTTGGATTTTTTTTTTTTTATTATTGCATTTTAGTGTAAATATGATATCTGGAGGTCTTTTTGACACCCAGATCTAATTTAAGAGGACCGGTCATGCTTTTTTTTATATTACATTACAAGAGATGTTTACATTCCTTTTAATAGGAATAAAAGTGACACCATTTTTTTTTTATTTAAAAAAAAAAAAAACAAACAACAACAACAACAACAACAACAACAACAACCAAAGGTAAAATAAATAAGAAAAAAAAAAATGTATTTTGTTTTTTAAACACGCCCCCTCCCGACAAGCTCGCATGCAGAAGTGAACGCATACGTGAGTAGCGACCGCACATGTGAGGTATCACCGCGATCGGTAGAGCGAGAGCAATAATTCTAGCCCTGGGCCTCCTCTGACTCAAAACATGCAACCTGTAGAATTTGTTAAATGTTGCCCATGGGAGGTTTTTAAAGGGTAAAAGTTTGTCGCCATTCCACGAGTGGGCGCAATTTTGAAGGGTGATATGTTGGGTATCAATTTACTCGGCGTAACATTATCTTTCACAATATATAAAAAAAATAAAAATAAATGGCCTAACTTTACGGTTTAAGTGTATTTTTTCCAAAAAAAAGTGCGCTTGTAAGACCGCAGCGCGAATACAGTGCGACATCCGCCATTTTATTCTCTAGGCACAGGGGGTCTCCAAACTACGGCCCTCCAGTTGTTCAGGAACTACAATTCCCATCATGCCTTGTCATGTCTGTGAATGTCAGTTTTACAATTCCTCATGGGAAATGTAGTTCTGAAACAGCTGGAGGGCCATAGTTTGTAGATCCTTGCTCTAGGGTGTTAGAACCCCCAAACATGGGCACTTTTTTTTGGCACTGATGACACGTGGCACTGGGGACAGGTGCAATTTTAAGTTTCTAGCAAAAAAAAAAATTAAAAAATGTAACTTGTAAACAACAAATCTCAGAAAGAGGCCCGGTCCTTAAGTGGTTAAAAGGAAAAATCCTACAATCTGGTAGAGTACGAGAAAAAATTTCAGATTATCGAGCGAACGTTTTGAAAGCGGTATTTTTCGTACGATTTTCTGATCGCGTGTTACGGGGTCATAACACTGTAGTTCTCATGATAGCAAAGCTCCCATAATCAGCGTGTTCGAGGTATCAATAATTATCACACCTGAGTCTCTAACAATAAAAAAATATTCACATGACTATGGCGCCCTCTGCTGTCACTCAAGGCATTGTGCAGCTGAATGTGACATAGTTCATACAAAGCCAGCACACACGCTCTCTTTATCGATAAAATATTGTACAGTGGAACCTCGGTTTACGAGTAAAGCGGTTTGAAAGACGAGCAACTTTTTTTTAATTTTTATTCTGACTCGGTTTGCGAGTGTTGTCTCACAAAACTAGCAGAATTCAAGCTAATGGGGTGTGCAGTACTGCATTTGGTCAGAAGTGCGGGGGGGGCGCCAGGGACACTCGGAAATAATCAGTTCGAGTGTTTTCGAGCCTTTCTGATTTCAGCTGAGCTGTCCGAGTATTTCCGCCCCCCCCCACCTCTGGCCACATGCGGTATTGCATGTAATATAAGTCAATGCGGAACGAATTATCTTCATTTCCATTGACTTCTATGGGGGAAACTCGCTTTGATATGCAAGTGCTTTGGATTACAAGCATTCTCCTGAAACGGATTATGCTCGTAATCCGAGGTTCCACTGTATATCGTCTGCACGCTCGCTGGACGACTTACCGCTTGAACCAGAACCGGCTTTATCTTTGGGTTCGTCTTTCTTTCCATCTATAGTCTTTGAGGATCCCGGAGCTCCTGGGGGAAAAAAAAAAAGTGGAATAAGCTGTGGTGAGAGTCAGAAGGACCTTCCTGTCTTGTTCATTTAAAGAAGAGCCGATATGATTGAACAGCTTGTGTAGTCCCCTCATTGCTTCTGTTCCTGTAGAACTGAGGGACCGAGGAATTTTCCTTCTACCACAGAAGTGTCTGTGGTACCAGATGCCATCAGGTGTCCCCAGCTGAGTCCCTCCTTACATCCGTGTCCCCAGCTGAGTCCCTCCTTACATCCGTGTCCCCAGCTGAGTCCCTCCTTACATCCGTGTCCCCAGCTGAGTCCCTCCTTACAGCCGTGTCCCCAGCTGAGTCCCTCCTTACAGCCGTGTCCCCAGCTGAGTCCCTCCTTACAGCCGTGTCCCCAGCTGAGTCCCTCCTTACATCTGTGTCCCCAGCTGAGTCCCTCCTTACAGCCGTGTCCCCAGCTGAGTCCCTCCTTACATCCGTGTCCCCAGCTGAGTTTTCTAACTGAAGGGGGAGGGGACTGACTAGAGGAAGTGACGGATCGTGGCTCCTAGCCATTAGGAACTCACGATCGCTCCTCTCCTCGCAGAACAGAACAGGGATTTGTGTGTTTGCACATACACTTCCGTGTTCTGCCTCTCGTGCCCGCGATCGCTCGTGGCCGGCGGTCAGTACAGCTGCCGCCTGCTGGGCAGATCCCACGAGCCGACGTATAGCTACGACGGCGCGCAGGATCGTGCCGACCTGCTGCCGTAAAATGGACGGCGGCTGGTCGGCAAGCGGTTAATGGGGGGGGGGGGGGGGGGGGGGGGGGGGGGGGAATACCTTCAGCAGCCCTATTATGTTATGCCAGCGGGGAGCCTTCCCTACTGGCAGAATACAATGATCACTGCTGGAGGCTAGAAGTGATGGTTCAACTTCAATACAACCAGCCTGCCCATACACGGGTCAAAATTCAGCCAGTTCCTGTTGAACCAGCCGAATTTCGATCTGTCTATGGCCAACTTAAAGAGGTTGTAAAGGCAGAAGTTTTTTTTTTATATCTTTATGCACAGGATGCATTAAGATAAAAAGCCTTCTGTGTGCACTAAAACTTAGCTGAGCCCATCTAGATCCAGAGATGTCCATGAATGTCTCAGCCAACCGAGATTCTCTTTCCTGATTAGCTGACACACAGCAGCGGTGCCATTGGTTCCCGCTGCTATCAAAGTCAGCTAGCCAATCAGGGGAGAGAGGGGGGCGGGGCTCAGTGTCTGAATGGACACAGGCAGCTGGGACTCGGCTCCGGTGCCTTCATATCAAGCTGCTTGCTGTGGGGAGGCACTCAACAGGATGGGAGGGGCCAGGAGCAGGGAAGAGGGAAGGGGGCGGGGGCCGGGGCCAGGAGCAGGGAAGAGGGACCCAAGAAGAGGAGGAGTGAAGCTGCTCTGTGCAAAACCAACTGCAACAGAGGAGGGAAGTATAACGTATTTATTTTTTTGTTAAAAAACAAGACTTTACAATCACTTTAAGTGACCCCCTAAACAACATCCCAATTACCTTCAGTTGTCTCTCCATTGGAAAGTGCGCTCTCCACCGCCTTGGACTTCTTGGATTTCTAGAAATAAAAAGAAGATTCCAGGAGTTACACAGACATGAAGACCGACTCGAATGCAGCTCCCAAACCTCTCCGCAGACGTTACCTTCTCCATCTTGGCTTTCATCCGCCGCTCTTCCATCTTCTTGCGGAGCTCCTCCACCTCGTCCTTATCACCGTTCAGCAGGATGAGATCGTCTGCCTGAAATCCGGCACCACACTAAACGCCACACATAAAAAAGGACAGATAGGATGTGGTTAGTGAGGTCATAGACTGGGGCATTGCAATAGATGATAAAGGGGCCTCAGTAACCAGTCACTCACACCGATCCATTTTTGGTCAACAAAAAAAAAAAAAAACACACATTGAAATGAATGGAAATCGCATCAAAAACGCAACGCACCAGTGGGAAGTTCTCAGGGCCAGGGTTCACAGAAACACACATGACAAGAGAAATCACATTATATTTAATGGTGCCCTTCTAATCAACTCGGTTTTGGAAAAGGTTTCTGGTGGACTCCAGTGCCATTTTAGCCCCATAGACTTTCATGACCATCTGCATAGATAAGAAACCAATCCTCTGCAACTTTGATTGTTTTTGGTGTTTTTTTTTTTTTTTACCTTCACCTCTTCTCCCTGATTATGCTTCATCCATCAATTAAGATACAGCTGCAATTTTAGAGCCTTCCTTTGACTGATCGATCCTTCCTTCGATAGATCCTTCCTTCGACAGATCCATCCTTCCTTCGACTGAAAGGAAGTATCAAACTGATTGAAGGAAGGATTGATCGAAAGAAGAATAATCGATCAATAGAAGGAAGGATATAGATATTAATTCAATAGAAGTAATGATTAAGCACAAGATGTATCTGTGGAACACGTCTACGTGACCATTTATTGGTGTATTTGGTGTTATCCTTGTGATCAATAAAAAAGGCAATCAGGAGTTCTGGATGTGCAGCCATTTCTTTCTTCTTTACAAGTTTCCCACGGAGGCGGACCGGGGGGCTGGCACCCCATGAGACTCCCTAGTCTCTCATCACACACCTTGAGCAGCGATTTCTTCTCTTGTATAGAAGGAAGGATAAATCAACTGAAGAAGAATTGATTGAGGGAAGAAGCAAATCTCTCAAAAGGAAGGATCAAGTGATTGAAGGAAGGATTGATCGAAGGAAGGATCAACCCATTGAATAAAGGATAGATCGAACAAAGAATTGATCCGTCGAAGGTTTGCAGACATGGTGGTGAGATAGGTGGGGGGGGGGGATTGGGTTTATTGTAGGGGTGCAACGGATCGTGATCCGAACGGGTCAACCTGTTTCGGATCGGCACACCACGCGATCCGCTGCCTCGGCCTTAGGCAAAGCCATGGCTTTGGCCTAGCTCCGGAGCGGCGGCCATCTTGGTACACCCGGCGGCCGTTAACCACGTGATCGCTCCGTCAAATGACAGAGCGATCACTTGTAAACAAACCGGCGTCATGTCATGACGCCGGTTCCTCTCTCCCATCTGTGTACTGATCTGTACAATGGAGGGGAGAGATCGGATGGCAGCAGCGCTGTGGGCTGGATCTGTAGTGCCCACAGTGTTGCTCTGTGACAATTGCAGTCACATCCATGGATCCAATCATCCATACTCTGCAATACCCTGCCCATACGCAGCCATACCCTGCAATACACAGCCATACCCTGCAATACACAGCCATACCCTGCAATACACAGCCATACCCTGCAATACACAGCCATGCTCAGCCAACATTCAAGTGGGGGAGATGTCTATTACAGTGGGGAGATTGTGGCTATTGCAGTGGGGACTATATGGTGGTCAAATTCAATTATTATTTGCTGATCCAAAAAATGATCCGATCCGTGAGTTTTTTGATCCGTTGCACCCCTAGTTTATTGGGTGTAAAGGAGGGCATATGGTGACAGAGTGGTCAGGGAGCTTGAGGGAAGCTACACAAGGTACACTCTACCCGGATCAAACTTGGGACAAAAGGCTTCGTGAAATTAGCCCATTGCCATGCAGTAGACACGATCGTTTATATCCTTTTGAACCCTTTATTTCTGTGTTTATTATGTTCATCCCCCTATGACACTGAGATTTTTCAAGGAATTATCCCCAGGCACAGCTGTCTTCTCCGAATGACTATGAAATGAGGGATCTGAGAGTTTTGCATAGGTAAAGCGCGGACCATGGAAACAAGAACTGTTATTTTAAGCTGGATCTGCATCCTGAACACCTGAGACTGCCAAATAAAAAGCTGCAGAACACGCATAATGTATAATGACAGGAGGGATTCCATATTCCCAGCAAGAGCAGAACACGAACCGATAAACAGGTAAGACGATTCCCATTATTTCATCATTCTCCTACAGACTCATTGCTTTGAGAGGACCGATGGACAATAGTCATGGTAAAGTGACCCTGTTGGTATGGTACATTTTACATCTCTTTCTGGTGGACGGCGTGTCAATCTTGGCTCTCTTGACGAGCTACCGGTTCCGCCGATACCCAACACTTTGGGGTTTGTCGGATGTAGAGTTGCCCTGGAATTTCGGAGGCCGAAACATATTGAAAATTGTGTTAATCTGCATTTTGCAGTGTGTCGGTGTCACCCTGGATCACTGCCCACATTTGTAGCCTTGTAGGTACTGCCAGTTCTCAGGGAAGCGGAAAAAAATAAAAATAAAAATAAAAAAAAAAAAAAAAAAAAAAAAAAGGGAAAAAAAAATAAAATGTATATATTTTAGAGATGCACTGAAAAAATTTGGCAGCCAAAACATATCGGGCGAAAATTGTGTTTTCGGCAGAAAAAGGCGCAGATAATGGCCCCGAAAAACACACAATTTTGCCGCGATTTGACGTCGCTTATGGTGTGTTTTTCATGACTCAAAAAACGCATCAAAAAATGTAACACAGGTGCATTATTGGAGGTGTTCTTGATGTATTTTTTTTCAACTGACCTAAAAATGCAGCAAGCAAGATTTTTAACACCATAAAAACAGAAGCGCAACAGACCAGGGTGAAGACATACAAAGAGCTGATGTCCCGATCACACCATAAACTGCACGTGTTTGTTTGAATGTTTGCATGCATTTAAAAGCGTTTAAATGCGTTTTGAACTGCGTTTTCAGTGCATTTTTCTATACGTTGGCTTTCTTGGCTTAAAAGGGGCATGGCGTGGTGCATTTGAAGTGCGTTTGCAGCGCATTCCCTGCATTTGCGGTGCAGAAAAATGCAGCACGCTCTACTTTTTATAACTGCATTGCAATGATGTGAACTGTGCCCATAGGATTACCTTGATTTTGGGCGGTCTCTATGCAGGTGGAGTGCAGTTCAAAAATCTATTGAAACTGCATTTGGCGTGAAAGGGGTCCTTTAAAAAAAAAAAAAAAAAAAAAAAAAAAAAAAAGGGACGCATTGTTCTTGAGCTTTTCTTACGCTACACTCTTATATATGTATATATTACACACACACACACCGTATATACTCGAATATAAGCCGACCCGAATATAAGCCGAGGCACCTAATTTTACCACGAAAAACTGGGAAAACGTATTGACTCGAGTATAAGCCTAGGGTGAGAAATGTGCAGCTACTGTAAGTGGAAAAGAGAAACAATGCCCATTTGCAGCCTCACTGTGCCCATTTGCAGCCATAGGTCCCCTAAACTTTAAACTTGGTAGTTAATGGTTCCTAGATGCCCCCCTAGCTGCAGCCAAAATTTGGGGTCTCTGGACCCAAAGAGTCCCAAAATGACATTGCTGCAGATGGACACAGTTGACCGAATTTGGGGCCCCGTATCTCGGGGTCACTTGGTGCTAGGAACCCCATCTGATATGTTGTAGTGCTAGTCCCACTGGGTTTGAATACCAAATTTGGGGGTTCCTAGCACCAAGTGGCCCCGAGATACGGGGCCCCAAAGTCGGTTCGGAAAATGTCAAGCAGTTTTCTGAAGCAGAGAATTAAATTTTCCGAACCGACTTTGGGGCCCCCATCTTTGGATATGTTGGTTCCACTGGGTTTGCACACCAAATTTGGGGTTCCTAGCACCAAGTGTCCCCGAGATATAGGGCCCCAAAGGGTCGGAAAACGTCAAGCACTTTTCTACAGCAAAGAATGACATTTTCCGAACCGGGGCCACTTAGTGCTAGGATCCCCATCTTTGGATATGTTGTAGTGCTAGTTCCACTGGGTTAGCACCAAGTGGCCCTAAAATATTGAAATATGAAAAATTAAATTTTCTGCTGCAGAAAAGTGCTTGACTTGAGTATAAGCCGAGGGGGGGCACTTTCAGCACCAAAAAAAATGTGCTGAAAAACTTGGCTTATACTCGAATATATATATATATATATATATATATATTTATATATATATAGATCGATATATATATAAATATGTGTGTATATGTATGTGTGTGTGTGTGTATATAAAAAAGTGTGTATGTGTGTGTGTGTGTGTGTGTGTGTGTGTGAATGTGTGTGTGTGTGTGTGTGTGTGTGTGTGTGTATATATTTTTTTTTTAACTGTCATTTTCGGCACCAAAAGTTCCATTCGGTGCACCTCTACTATATTTATTATTAATCATTATAGATAATTAAAAACTAAAACAACCACTTTATCTCTAATGACTGATGAAATGCATCCTCTGACTAAAACAGAGAATCGATGCAATCATCTGATTATAAAGAAGTATCGATGGCTGAACACCTCCCGGGGACTGAATATTAGTAAAGTGTCAGAGTCTGCATTGTAATATATTAGGATGAAATCCGCTGTGACACCAAACGTCTCGAAGATTCCCTCTCCTTTTAATGAAACCCTGAAGGAGGCCCAAGTGTTCTCCCACGGGGCAAGGCAACTAAAAAGGAAAGGCAAGGCTTGCTTGGAAACACACATTCTGCAACAGCATCCGACGTAACAACCAGCAGGTTTCGTTCGCTCTGCTATCTGGAGGATGCAAGTCTTCCATCCTGGCTGGTGGAAAAGCGACACTCGTCCAATGAAAATCTCAAGGTCAGTGTTTATAATAAAACATTTGGACTGATAAGGAGACTGACCAGTCCAGATGTCATTCCTAAGGCAGGTTTTGTAGATTGAAGACATTTGCGCAACCCCTTCCCGTTTGCCCTAAAATTTCTTTAAAAAAGGATCAGTGATCATGCGACTACTTTGATTGGCTGTCACAGGGGTCACATTATCGGGAACCACTCCCACCGGCTACCAATCATTAGTGAGGGGCGAGAGCGGACTCTGTGCTGGGCGTGCGCAGTGAGCGCGCTCGCAAGCACAGAAACATCAGCCGCCCAGTGATGTGTATCTGCGGTGTGCGGGCATCAAGGCCCACCACCCTTCTGCCGCCGTACGTGTTCTACGCAGGCGGCAACAGGTGAAAGAAAATCTACATTTAAAAAAATGGGGGCCATTAAAATCCATGCGGCCGATGCCCTGCATGCAGGATTAGGGGCCAGGTGCATGGATATTTTATATTTTGGGTACATAAGAAAATGGGGGCCATTGGTGGAAATTTCCCAGACTGATGGGAAATCCTACTCCTCTAGGGTCATCATTTTCTAGAAACATTATCAGGGCAAGCAGTCAAAATCTGTGGCGGCTGGTACTCAATATTTCGGGGGGGGGGGGGGGGGTTAGTGGTCAAGGAAACCTGCCCCACTCACTCGCACAACCGCCAACCCCCCCCCCCCCTCTGGCGGGAACCGGTGCGGGGTCCTGGAAGCTGTCCCTTCGCTTGCACGCCCCCAGATGGGTCAAATGTGAAGGCGGTGGTGCTGGATCCAGGGTAGGGCTCCTGGAAGCTGCCCATCCACCTCTCCATCTGCTGCAGCTTGCCGAGGTAGGAGACGGGCCCGTTGCTTCTCCTCCTGGCCGAACAGGAAGTCCTAAGACTCCCGGAACAAATCGGGTATCAGGACCCAATTCCCGATTGGTCAGGAGCAGAAGCGAATATAAAATTTGCTAATGTTACACAACTGTGTGGGCTCAGGGAGCAGGGCTAATCACGTGCGTCCAACGCCCTGCATGTATATTAGGGGCCAGGTGCATGGGTTAGGGGGGCAGCGCCCCTGATAGAGCAGCCGGCACTGGTCAAAGTACAAGACAATTCTAAAATAGGGCTTTACCTTCTCTGATGACTGGTGAGGTAATAAAAAGGGCAGGAGGTGGGGGAGACGGGGGGACAGAGCCATAGAATAGATGAAGCAGGGAGATCCTTGCACTTCAGGTCATCAGGTGCAGCTTCCTCTCCAGCAAGGAGAACAGTGAGCAAAACAGTAGGACATCACCAAATCTCACTACAAACTTCCTGGGACCAGCAGTTCTTTAGATCAGGTGTTTGTAAACTTGAAGGAAAAAAAAAAAAAAAAAACCCACCCCCCCCCCCCCCCCCAAAATAAGTGTGTGTGTGTGTGTGTGTGTGTGTGTGGTGTGTGTGTGTGTGTGTGTGTGTGTGTGTGTGTGTGTGTGTGTGTGTGTGTACACACACACATTTTTTTTTTTACACATATACATACACACACACACACACACACACACTATAAAAAGTCTACGCAACCCCGTTAAAATGTCAGGTTTCAGTGATGTCAATGGCTGTATACCACTTTGCAGACATTCTTCACCATTTGCAAAGGGTTTAGCAAAGCCAAGAGAAATAAATTCATTACATTTTTAACTACCGTAGCGTCCGGTTCACCTCAAAACCTTGTCTGTGTAAGGCCCTGGTCAAAATCATTACACAGAGCAGGTAGAGTGGGGGGAATATAAAGATTTGATCCCCTGCAGATTTTGTAAGTTTGCCGACTTACAAAGAAATTAAGGGTCTATAATGTTTATCATGGGTGTATTATTTATAGAGACAGAATATCAACTAAAAAAAAAAATAGAGAAAAAAAAAAACATGATACAAATGTTATAAAATGAGTTGCAGTCCAGTGAGTAAAATAAGTATTTGCCCCCCTACCAACCAACAATAATTCTGCCCCCCACAGACTGGCTCCAGTAGGGGCTCATGTGGTACACAGATTCGTCCTGTCAATGTAAGAAGGTTCTCCTAACGACAACTCGTTATGTGTATAAAAGACACCTGTCCACAGAATCTCTTCCATCCAATCCTCACCATCGTGGGGAAGACCAAAGATCTGTCAGAGGACATCAGGGAGAAGATTGTAGACCTGCACAAGGCTGGAATGGGCTACAAGACCATCAGCAAGAAGATCGGTGAGAAGGAGACAACTGTTTGAGTGATAATTCGCAAATGTAAGAAATACAAAATAACCATCAAAAATCGTCCTCGGTCTGGTGCTCTATGCAAGATTTCGCCTCATGGGGTGAGGATGGTCATGAGAAAAGTGAGGGATCAGCCCAGAACTACACGGGAGGAGCTTATGAATGATCTCAAGGCAGTTGGGACCACAGTCACCAAACAAACCATCGGTAACACAATACACCGCCATGGATTGCAATCCTGCAGTGCCTGCAAGGTCCCCCTCCTCAGGAAGACACATGTACAGGTACTCCTCTTCAGGAAGACACATGTACAGGTCCCCCTCCTCAAGAAGACACATGTACAGGTCCCCCTCCTCAGGAAGACACATGTACAAGTCCCCCTCCTCCTCAGGAAGACACATGTACAGGTCCCCCTCCTCAGGAAGACGCATGTACAGGACTGTCTGAAGTTTGCCAACGAACATCTAAATGATTCAGAGAAGAAGGATTAGAAGAAAGTTCTGTGGTCAGATGAGACCAAAATTGAGCTTTTTGGCATCAACTCGACTCGCCATGTTTGGAGGAAGAAAATGCTGACTATGATCATAAGAACACCATCCAACTTTCTCTCAATCCTTCTCTGAATCATTTAGATGTTCATTGGCAAACTTCAGACGGACCTGTACACGTGTCTTCCTGAGGAGGAGGAGGACCTGTACACGTGTCTTCCTGAGGAGGAGGGGGACCTGTACACGTGTCTTCCTGAGGAGGAGGGGACCTGTACACGTGTCTTCCTGAGGAGGAGGGGGACCTGTACACGTGTCTTCCTGAGGAGGAGGGGGGGGACCTGTACACGTGTCTTCCTGAGGAGGAGGGGGGGACCTGTACACGTGTCTTCCTGAGGAGGGGGGACCTGTACACGTGTCTTCCTGAGGAGGAGGGGGACCTGTACACGTGTCTTCCTGAGGAGGAGGGGGACCTGTACACGTGTCTTCCTGAGGACCTGTACACGTGTCTTCCTGAGGAGGAGGGGGACCTGTACACGTGTCTTCCTGAGGAGGAGGGGAGGACCTGTACACGTGTCTTCCTGAGGAGGGGGACCTGTACACGTGTCTTCCTGAGGAGGAGGGGGACCTGTACACGTGTCTTCCTGAGGAGGGGGACCTGTACACGTGTCTTCCTGAGGAGGGGGACCTGTACACGTGTCTTCCTGAGGAGGGGGACTCACCATGTTTGGAGGAAGAAAATGCTGACTATGACCCTAAGAACACCATCCCTACAGTCACACACGGAGGTGGAAACATTATCCTTTGGGGTTGTTTCTCTGCTAAAGGGTACAGGTTGACTTTTCCGCATTGAGGGGCCATGTATAGTAAAATCTTGGATGAGAACCATCTTCCCTCAGACAGAACACTGAAGATGGGTCATGGATGGGTCTTCCAGCATGATAATGACCAAAAACATACCAAAACATACCACCAAGGCAACAAAGGAATGGCTCAAGAAGAATCACATTAAATGTCATGGAGTGGCCTAGCCAGTCTCCAGACCTTAATCCTATAAAAAATTTATGAAGGGAGCTGAAACTTCTAGTTGCCAAGCAACAGCCAAGAAACCGTAAGGATTTAGAGAAGATCTGTAGAGAAGAGAGGACCAAAATCCCTCCTGAGATGTGCAAACCTGATCACCACCTACAAGAAACGTCTGACCTCTGTGATCACCAACAAGGGTTTCTCCACCAACTACTAAGTCATGTTTTGCTTGGGGATCAAATACTTTACTCACTTACTGAACTACAACTTAAATTAGAACATTTGTATTGTGTGTTTTTTCTAGGTTTTTGGTTGTCGCGATCATTTAAAATACACCTACGATTAAAATTATAGACCCTTCATTTCTTTATAAGTGGGCAAAATTACAAAACCTGCAGGGGATCAAATATATATTTTCCCCACTGTAAAGTACGACATTTTTATTTTATAAAAATGTAACCTTTTACGTTCACTTTAAGAGGCAAAAAGGAAATTCTAACTCATTTTGTTAGGAGAGAGAAGCAGAGATGGCAGACCTGGTTCCAATACGTAAATACTAGGACTGTTACTGACTAAAAATGTTTGTGTTCGAGCAATTTTTTTTTTTTATCGATTAATTATAACGCACATACAGATCCAACTACTTTTAGCTGATCTCCTTGCATTGCAACTCTGCATTAGTCAGTGGTAAATGTGGTATACACTATATACAATCACCCGACACTAGATCGTTTGCACAATCCATGACTTAACTTCACAGTTCACACAAATACATTTTAAATTCAAACTGTAGCACAGACGCAAGTCATTTTTTTTTCCCACAGTAGCGTGACAATACCTCCACCTCCGGTCTAACTAATCCCTCTCACCTTATGGCATGGACCCCTGTGCAAACAGATGGTCATGCAAGCGGGTATCAAAAGGGTTAACACGGACCATCAACTTCTCTCACGTCTCCTTAGATCTCAGCAAGGACGCCAGGTCATGGGTAGAAAGAAAAGATCTAAGTGCTCACCGCTCAAGTATAAGATTTAATTTTTGTGTTCAAACACAAACTACTCACATAAAGATGATAAAAACACAGCATGTAAAGCCGACCATCGTGTTAGTTCTGTAGGGCAGCAGCGGGTGACGTCATGTGCAGCTCCTCCCCCGTACGTGTTACGTTAAATCAGAACTTAGACGTCACCGGACTCCTCCCCCCTTCCCTTCGTTAGCAGATGGAGGCACTTGGGGAAGGGGAGGAGTCTGGTGACGTCGATGTCTGTGACGTCACCAGATCTCCGACGGAACTCCTCGAAGACCCGGAAGCCAGCGGAGAGGTGAGTACCGATCAAAAGAATTTTGATCGATCAAAAAAATGTATTGATTAATCGAGGAATGAATCTTTAATTTCCACAGACCTAGTAAATACCCTTTTTCTTCCACCCTTTGATGTGGTACCATGGTAACCTGACATAGAAGCTGTTCAGAGGAGGAGGAGGAGGAGGAAAGAATCAAAAAAGTGAATGAGTAAATGTTAAAGTTACGTGTTGCAAAAAGGATGAAGTTACATCCAAATTATCGTTAGAATCCGGCTTCTCCTTGGGTGCAAAGTCAACTTTAAAAATGATGATCGATTACCAGTGATGACGGTATTCACTATGTCTAAAGCCCCATACACACGGTCGGATTTTTGCATGGATTCTGTCCGATCGGACAATGTTGTTGAAAAATCAGACCGTGTGTAGGCACCATCGGACAGTGTACGTCGGATTGTCCGACGGACAAAGTCCTATCTCCTGCTGGATAGATTTGCCGACAACACGGTCCGATCACACCAAATCCGATCGTGTGTACGGTTGTCCGACCGGACAAAGTGCTATGCATGCTCAGATCACATTACAAGACCAAAGCTATTGCCTACGACGGGACTACGTAGAGGCTAGTAGCCAACAAACATCACCACGTTCAGAATGATCGGATTTTCCGACAACTTTGTCTGACCGTGTGTACGCAAAACCAACATCAGACAAAGTATGACGGACATGGTCTGACGGACCTGGTCCTCGGATAATCCGCGCGTGTGTATGGGGCTTTACTGTAGGTTTGGCTTTAGATATACTTTGATACATGTCTGTTTCTGGAGTTCAGCTTTAATTAGAATTGTGATTATTTTTCCACCTTTAGGATTTTAGAGAAAATTTGTCCATTATGCGAATGAATGAGTCTCGGGAGAGAAGACAATGAGCCTTCTTGGTTGCACCAAGTCGGGGTTTATATTATGTGTAGGCGTCTGTCTCGTCCTGTTGGCCTTAAACAACATCACCCAACCAGAAGACGGGACATCCATTCTGTCCGAGATCATAGAATGCGGCTACTACCCCGGAGAACTGTGCAAATCATTGTTCGAAGGAAAGCCGGCTGCTCTGGTGGTGGGAAATGTATGTCAAGAAGCTCTAATGCCAACCAAGAAGCCACCCCCGACCATCCTAGATCCCAAGAAAAATTGTTCCACCCTGATAGAGGAGTTACACTTTATAACCAAACCTCTGTCCGAGGAGGAAGCCGGCAACCCTTTGGCCTTCATATTGACCATACACAAAAATCTGGAGATGTTTTTGAAACTCCTCACCGCCATCTACACCCCGCAGAACATCTACTGCATCCACGTTGACCAAAAGTCACCCAAAGCCTTCAGCCAAGCGGTGCAGAAAGTGGCGGACTGCTTTCCAAACGTTTTTATCGCCACACAACGGGAGACGGTGGTCTACGCTGGGATCTCCCGCCTTCAAGCGGACCTGAACTGCATGAAGGACTTGGTGCGTTCCGATTCTCCGTGGAATCACGCGATCAATCTTTGCGGCCAGGACTTCCCAATCAAAACAAACAGGGAAATCGTAGATTATTTAAAAAGCAAATGGAACGGCAAGAACCTAACGCCCGGTGTGAAACAACCGGATCATATTAAGTACCGAACGCAAGTGAGTTATAAAGAGTTTGTCCACAAGGGGAAGTCCTACGTTTATCCCACCAAAAAGGGGAAAGGAGACCCGCCGTATAACCTGACCCTGTATTTCGGGACGGCGTACTACGCCCTCACCAGGGACTTTGTTCAGTTTGTGCTTTCCGACAAGCGGGCAACAGATCTTCTTGAATGGTCCAAGGACACGTACAGTCCGGACGAGCACTACTGGGTAACGCTCAACAGGATTAAAGGTAAGAGACGCTTTGTGCAATAAAAAAAAGGGGCTGCGAAAATCTAAATACCCAATTTTATCTGACACGGAGTTCCACTGTAAAGTCAGGAGTGAGTGTAGAATATATAGGGGCCCTGAGAAATTGCAGTTCATGGAAAACCTGATTAATTAACTGCAATGTCGGGCTCCTGCAGACACGTCCTCCAGCTTTCTTGCCTGTACCTCTATATGAGCTTTCTGCTTGAAACCTGTGAGAAGTGTCAATAGAGCTCTTCTAGATCCATTGAGATCTACATGTCTGTCTGTCGCGGAGGCAGATGGGACTTGTCGTTTTTTCATTCACACATCTCCGAGAGTGAATGATGTGAAAATTCCCCTTTAAAGAGGAAGTAAAGCAGTTTAAAAAAAAAAAAAAAAAAAAAAATAATAATAATAATAATAATAATAATAATAATAATAATAATAATAATAATAATAATAATAATAATAATAATAATAATAATAATAATAATAATAATAATAATAATAATAAATAATAATAGGAACCTGCAAGGCAAAAGCATAATGAGCTAATATGCATAGCATACTAGCTCATTATGAATAACTTACCTGAGAACGAAGCCCCCGAAGCGCCCCTCGTCCACATCCTCCGCCATCAATACAGGAGTGACTTCCGGGTCTCGCTGCTCCAGCGCTATGATTCGCTGGAGCGGCGATGACGTCACTCCCGCGCACGAGAGCGGCATATCGCCGTGATCTCGGCATGCGCAGTGCGCCTGCGCGCTGCTGTCTACGGCGCATGCGCCGTAGATAGTGGTGCCTTTTCTTTTCTAAATATCTCCTAAACCATGTAGGTTTAGGAGATATTTATTGGACCTACAGGTAAGCCTTAATCTAGGCTTACCTGTAGGCCAAAGTGGTCCCAGAGGGTTTACTTCCACTTTAAGAGCATTGGGCAGAAGTGATGTTTGGCGTCGCTTCCACCCTCCAATGCTATGGAGCCCAGTGGGGGCCGTCTTCCCATCACTCAGCATCCAGGCAGTGAGGGGATCAAACGCGATCGTCGTGTCCGCCGCTACGGTAAGCGGCGGGGGGAGGGGGCCCTCTCCCGCCCCAGATAAAAGTGATCTGGCTGTGGATCCACCACTGAGACCACTTTTATCTGAAAGAGGACCGCTGGCTGCTTAAAAAAATACCGGGGTTATGGCAGTATAATGACGGCAGACGGTCCGTAAGTGGTAAAAAAAAAAAAAAAAAATCAGAGGATTTCTGATCACCAACTCTGTGCCGATTGCTACCCTCTCTGTGACTTGCTTCAAAGTCAATGGTCATGTGCTCTAATGGAGCGCTATGTTGCAGCGAAGTTCCGGGGGGGCTACTTGTTCAGCGCTTCTACCTTACCAGTCTTCTAGATCTTCAATCTCTTCCTATTTAGCGATGACCACGGAGCCTCTTCATCGATCACATGACCAGATGTTGAGGCCAGTGCCGGTCATCTAGAGCCCGGGGGGGGGGTGCCAAATTGCACGCCAAATTGGTGGTCCTATTTTCCATCAGTCTGGTGGATCGGATGAAAACAGACAGGTGGTCCGTGATCATAAAAAAAGAGCAGGACTGGGTCCATCTTCACTCTCCACAGTGAGTGGAGATGAACCTGTCATCCGTCTGCTCAGCAGAGCGATCTTCCCTCCCCCCACGGTGAGCAAGTGGAATCCATATAACTGAGGCACCGGCGTGAAAGGGGCCTTACGATGTAACAGGATACCACAGGGCAGCCGTCCCTCCTGCCCACCCCTTGTTCTGGCCCTGGTTGAAGCTATCCAGTACATTTTCTGATAGAGAAAAATGTAACATTTAGGAGGGAAGTTTATTAATAGAAAATGTGATAATAGCGATCCATTACTTCTTTCAGGTGCCCCAGGATCCACCCCCGATGCAGGATGGGAGGGAAATATACGAGCTATTAAGTGGAGGGACCAAGAGAAGATAAATCACTCTGGATGTAATGGTAATATTCCTGTTTTTACAAATAAAAATGAAAAAGTGAAGCACCTCATAATTGTGTTGCATCCCCAACAGTGCCCATCTGTGATGCCAACTAGTACCCATCTGTGATGCCAATCTGTGCCCAGTTAGGCCAATCAGTGCTGCCTTTCAGTGTCCAACAGTGCCGTCCCATCAGCGCCCATAAGTGCCACCTACCAGTGCCTCCTCATCTGCCACCCCATGATAGCACATTAGTAAAAGGAGAAAAAATTACTTGTTTACTACGTTGTTTTTTTTTGGGGGGGGGGGGGGGGGATATTTAATTTTTTTTTAGCAAAAAATAAATACCATCAAAAGAAAGCTCTATTTGTGGGAAGAAAATTATAAAAAATTAAAAGGGGTTGTAAAGGTTCGCGTTTTTTCACCTTAATGCATCCTATGAAATAAGCAGGGGCCTGAGTGATACAGTGAGTGGCTATAGCCACCGGCTGTATCACGGGAGCGCGCCCGCAAGAACTAACCACCATGCGAGAGAGAGCGCATGAAGGTGGTTATTTCTTGCAGGGAGGAGCTGAAACAGCCGCCGAGGGACCCCAGAAGACGCGCAATTGTCATTCAAAGTGTGACAGCGCTGAAAGCTGAACATTGGCCTGGGCAGGAAGGGGGTAAAAGTGTACCGGCAGGCAAGTGGTTGAGAATATATATATATATATATATATATATATATATATATATATATATATATATATATATATATATATATATATATATATATATATATATATATATATATATATATATATATATGAAATTTAAATAAAAAAAAACTTTTAGCCTTTAGCACCACTTTAACAATGAATTGATCTTAATTCGATTAGCAGACTGTATTTACGCTCCCATTATGCTTTGGATATTATGAGAAGTGAATTTGATATGAGAGGTGTGAGGTTTGTTTGGTTTATGTTTTCGTTTTGTTATTTTCATTTCCCTTTGTGTTTTTTTTTCTTTTCTTTTCATATCATTTAATAACTTCAGATAGTTAATGAACTTGTGATATGTTATCTGTTTGTATGTACGAGAATATATATATATATATATATATATATATATATATATATATATATATATATATATATATATATATATATATATATATATATATATATATTTATATATATAAAGCAAACACAAAAAATAAATGAATTGGGTTTAACGTAAACATTGTTTTTTCTCCCCCCCCTAAATCTAAGGCCATTACGTCCGCGACATCTGCGTCTACGGTCTTGGGGACCTGCAATGGTTGGCCGACTCCCCGCATTTATATGCCAACAAATTCGACCCGCTTCGATACCCTCTGGTCACCGACTGCTTGGAAAGGCAGTACCGGCGCCGGGTCCTGAAAGGAGCGGAGGTCCCCATAGAAGAAGGCTGGCATCTTCCAGACGAGTACGGCTTACCGACGTATCTGTGACACGGTGAACCAACATTTGCATGGCGTCACCAGAGAGCCGGGATGTATTTGACTAAAAAGCGACATCCTGCAAATGACACCCCCCTCCTCCGGGGCTGTGCATGCTGATATCCTGACAAGGCATTTGATTTAAAATTTGCTCCAAATATTACAACTTTATTAGTCTGTAACATGAACAAACAAAAGTGCGCTGAACAGGGTTTATTTAACTGCAATAAAACCCAGACATGATATGTGAAAGTTTTACAATGAAAATGGTCTCAGGGAATGCAGCCTGCCTGGCTCCACCTCTCATCCCCGGCATCCTCTGCACCTGGCTGTCTTTGCTCCTTACATCGCAGGACTATCGTTTTCAAGACTTGCCTAGCCCCCCCGGATCTGGGGAGTAGCCCCCCCCCTGCAGCGTGGAGGTCATGTAACCAGAAGCTGCAGCACCATCCATTCGCACTGTGAAAAGCCAGATTAGTTCGGTAGTAATTCAAGTAATTAAAAGTACCAGTTGGACTGTTACCTAGGATGGCTTTTTTATCTCTCAATATTAACCGGTTCAGCCCCGGAAGATTTTACCCCCTTTTCCCGACCAGAGCACTTTTTGCGATTCGGCACTGCGTCGCTTTAACTGACAATTGCGCGGTCGTGCGACATTGCACCCAAACAAAATAGACATCCTTTTTTCCCCACAAATAGAGCTTTCTTTTGGTGGCATTTGATCGCCTCTGCGGTTTTTATTTTTTGCGCTACAAACAAAAAAAAAAAAAAAAAAAAAAGACAATTTTGAAAATAAAAAGCAATATTATTTTTTACTTTGCTATAATAAATATCCCCCAAAAATATATAAAAAAATAAAAATCTCATCAGTTTAGGCCAATACGTATTCCGCTACATATTTTTCAAAAATATCGCAATAAGCATATATTGATTGCGCAAACCAAACGTTATAGCGTCTACAAAATAGGGGATAGTTTTATGGCATTTTTATTATTACATTTTTTTTCATTAGTAATGGCGGCGATCTGCGATTCTTATCGTGACTACGACATTATGGCGGACGCATCGGACGCTTTTGACACTAATTTTGGGACCATCATCATTTATCCAGCGATCAGTGCTATAAAAATGCACTGATTGCTGTGTAAATGACACTGGCAGAGAAGGGGGTTAACACTAGGGGGCTAAGAAGGGGTTAAGTGTGTCCTAGGGCCCTACTGTGGGGAGGGGTGGGCTACCTAGGACATGACAGAGATCACTGCTCCTGATCACAGGGCAGAACAGGGGAAATGCCTTGTTTACATCGCCCCGTTCTGCAGCTCCGTGACACAGAGTCCACGGGTCCCGAGGGCGCGGTCAGGCTGTACGCGGTGGGCACACGCGCCCGCTAGCACTACCAATTAAAGGGGTCATACAGGTATGCCCATCGCTGCCATTGTGCCAATGTTTTTTCGGTGTGCAGCGGTCGGCAAGTGGTTAAAGCAGGTCGACATTTTTTCAGATATCAGGGGGCTTGACACAGACTGATTGGACAGGCATCCGTGAAACGCGTCGGGCTCCATAGATGCCAAGATGTACCATGTAGAGATCTACTATGCACCATTTTTATGGAATTACTATACATTATGAATTGTACTATTATGTGTATATTATGTGTACGGTTTGTTTTTTGATGTTGATCTTTTCGTCTATCTGACATCTGGATGCGGATCGTGAATTTATTGTCTGTATAATAAATGATTATATTTCTTATTTCTTTATTTTATGATCTTTAATGATCGTCTCACTTCAAGTCCCACAACCACACTTCTCTCTTGTTGGCTTTTATACATCCACAACGCATTGTAAATTGTTGCCTTGAGTTGTTCACTTTTTATTTTCCTATGAATAATAAATATTTTACACAAATCACCTCTAGAAGATACATATTTATTTGTAAAGATATAAAGCGGGGGAGGGGGGGGGGGGTCTCCAAACTTTCTATGCAAAGGGCTTTAGGGGGGCAGGACTGTGCCCAGTGAGAGTGAACAATGCCCCATCTTTGGTATTAGGGGGTAATAGTTGTCAGTGGGGGGGGGGACAGTGCCCCATCACTGGTGTCAGTGGGGGGGGGGGGGGGGGGGGGGGGGGGGGGGGGAACAGTGCCCCATCACTGGTGTCAGTGGGGGGGGGGGAACAGTGCCCCATCACTGGTGTCAGTGGGGGGGGGGGAACAGTGCCCCATCACTGGTGTCAGGGGGGGGGGGGGGAACAGTGCCCCATAAATGGTGTGAGGGGGGGGGGGGGGAACAGTGCCCCATCACTGGTGTCAGTGGGGGGGGGGGGCGACGACAGTGCCCCATCACTGGTGTCAGGGGGGGGGGGGGGGGGGGGGGGACAGTGCCCCATCACTGGTGTCAGTGGTGGGGGGGGGGGGGGGGGGACGACAGTGCCCCATCACTGGTGTCAGTGGTGGGGGAACAGTGCCCCATCACTGGTGTCAGTGGGGGGGGGGGGGAACAGTGCCCCATCATTTGTCGTTTGGGTTTAGAGACTTTTTTTTTTTATAAATTGCACAATGATGAAGGGATTTGGTTGTAACGTCTGTTAAAGACCCAGTGATGCCAATTAGGATCTTTATGGTACAGAGGTGACACAGATCATCCCCTAGGGGGGGCCTTTTCTCTCCCGGGGGAAGTGCTGCTAATGATCTTACTGAACATAAATAAAGGATTAGTAACCAGAAGCCTAGCGACAGCCCCGGGGGGGAGACAAACGTTTATGCCGTGACTAAACCACTTCATCGCCGTATAACCTGCGATCGAGGCGATCGGGGGAGGAGGAGGATTACACGTGTTTACTAAACAATTATTTGTCCTGCATTTCCTGCTCTGTGCTATTAAAGGGGACCTGTCTTCAGCCATAATAAAGAATGCAGGCCGTCCCCCCCCCCCCCCTAGAGAACGAGAGACGGGTCTGTGACATCATTCCAAGCAAACGCCATCAGCTTAAGTCACCCCCAAAAAATGGCAGCCATTACTGTATTTAGGGCGCCCCCCCCCCCCCCCCTGGTCCTCCAGCTCTTGCAGAACTACAAGTTCCTTACAAGAAGACTTTCCGTGCAATGCTACAACAAGGGTCCTAAAGGGCAATGGGTAAAATGAACCCCAAATCCCCCTCTCCCTCCCTACATCATCTCCCAGCATTAAAGTGATTGGGAACTCATATAAAAACAAACAAAAAATAAAAAAATGAAAAACAAACAAACATGTCATATTTGCATTCACTCTGCAACGCCCCCCCCCCCCCCCCACTGGCTGTAATGAACAGCAGTCGGACGGCGCCAATGGCTTCTGCTGCTGCCTCTGAGCCAATGAGGAGGGAGAGCGCCACTGTTCTCAGGCACAGGAACGAGGCTCAGGGCCAGTAATCTGCACTTTAATGGTGAGAAACTAGATATATACACTGATCCGACACTTTATTAGGTAACACCTGTTCAGTCGCTCGGTAACACAAATTGCTAATCAGCCAATCACATGGCAGCAACGCAATGCATTTAGGAATCTAGACGTAGTGAAGACGACTTGCTGACGTTCAAGCCGAGCATCAGAATTAGGAAGGGCGATTTAAGTGACTTTGAACGCGGCGTGGGGTTGTTGGTGCCAGACGAGCCGGTCTGAGTATTTCTGGGATTGTCACACACAACCATAAACAGGTTTACAGAGAATGGTGGGGAAAGAGAAAATATCCAGTGAGCGGCAGTTGAGTGGAGGAAAATGCCTTGTTGAGGTCAGAGGAGAATGGGCACGAGATGATAGAAAGGCAACAGTAACTCAAATAACCACTCGTTACACCCAAGGGTATGCAGAATACCATCTCTGAACGCACAACACATTCAACCTTGGATCATATGGGCTACAGCAGCTAAGAACAGGAAACTGAGGCTACAATTGGCACAGGATCACCACAATTGGCCAATAGAAGATTGGCAAAACGTTGCCTGGTCTGATGAGTCTGGATTTCAGCTCCGACATTCAGATGGATCCAATAGAGCACCTTTGGCATGTGGTGGGAGATTCGGCATCCTGGATGTGCAGCCGACAAATCTGCAGCAACTGTGTGATGCCATCAGGTCACTATGGAGCGAAATCTGAGGAACGTTTCCAACACCTTGTTGTATCTATGCCACCAAGAATGAAGGCAAAAGGGGTCCAACCCGCTACTAGCAAGGGGGACCTAATAAAGGGGATCCAACCCGCTACTAGCAAGGGGGACCTAATAAAGGGGGTCCAACCCGCTACTAGCAAGGGGGACCTAATAAATGGGGTCCAACCCGCTACTAGCAAGGGGGACCTAATAAAGGGGGGTCCAACCCGCTACTAGCAAGGGGGACCTAATAAAGGGGGTCCAACCCGCCACTAGCAAGGGGGACCTAATAAAGGGGATCCAACCCGCCACTAGCAAGGGGGACCTAATAAAGGGGGTCCAACCCCCCACTAGCAAGGGGGACCTAATAAAGGGGGTCCAACCCTCTACTAGCAAGGTGGACCTAATAAAGGGGGTCCAACCCGCCACTAGCAAGGTGGACCTAATAAAAGGGGTCCAACCCGCCACTAGCAAGGGGGACCTAATAAAGGGGGTCCAACCCGCTACTAGCAAGGGGGACCTAATAAAGGGGATCCAACCCGCTACTAGCAAGGGGGACCTAATAAAGGGGGTCCAACCCGCCACTAGCAAGGTGGACCTAATAAAAGGGGTCCAACCCGCCACTAGCAAGGGGGACCTAATAAAGGGGGTCCAACCCGCTACTAGCAAGGGGGACCTAATAAAGGGGGTCCAACCCGCTACTAGCAAGGGGGACCTAATAAAGGGGGTCCAACCCGCTACTAGCAAGGGGGACCTAATAAAGGGGATCCAACCCGCTACTAGCAAGGGGGACCTAATAAAGGGGGTCCAACCCGCCACTAGCAAGGGGGACCTAATAAAGGGGGTCCAACCCGCTACTAGCAAGGGGGACCTAATAAAGGGGATCCAACCCGCTAATAGCAAGGGGGACCTCATAAAGGGGGTCCAACCTGATACTAGCAAGGGGGACCTAATGAAGGGGGTCCAACCCGCCACTAGCAAGGGGGACCTAATAAAGGGGGTCCAACCCGCTACTAGCAAGAGGGACCTAATAAAGGGGGTCCAACCCGCCACTAGCAAGGGGGACCTAATAAAGGGGGTCCAACCCGCTACTAGCAAGAGGGACCTAATAAAGTGAATAAGGTGTATCAGAGACAGTACCTGCCAAATTCCTTTCACAAAGACACATTAGGACAAAAAAATAAATTGTCTGAGGCGAGTGACTTCTGTCACCATGGGATAAATCAGAACTTTGGCAGCTCCTAAAACCAGTCCTGCCGGTCCCTTTACCTTGTGACAGACGTCGGTTTTGATCTCCTTCAGGGCGCGCTCAGAGAACACACAGCCGCACCGTCTCAGCACACTGAATCTGCGGAGGAACAAAGACATGGAATATATCAGGGCACTCAACGTCCTTTATATTAAAACACTCAACAAACAATACCACATTACACAAGTGACACCGCCTCTACCTACCCGCTACATGCAGCAGAACGGCGCCAATAGCAGCTAGTTATCACACATGATGGTGATTTACATTTAGCTCTCTACAGTTGTCATATAAAGATGATTATATTTTGCCTTCCCCTCATCAACATGCTAATGCAATTTTTAATCAAAACCCTCCAGTTTTCAAATCGTACCTCATGTGACAAACACAAGGCCGACTCCGGCCCACTGGGTCTCTTCATGTGGCCCTTGCATCTCTCCTGTAGCTTCGGCACCCCCTTCCTACAGACACAGAGGGGCTCGTTTCTGCACCCCCCTGGTCTCAACAGTCAGCAGCAGAGAGGAGAACAGATCTCCTCCTATAGATCCTACGCCTCTATGTACAGCCGCAGCAACCTCGTCTCCACCTCCCTGGTCTCAGCAGAGAGGAGAACAGATATCCTCCTATAGATCCTGCATCTATGTACAGCCGCAGTGACCTCATCTCCCCCTCCCCTGGTCTCAGCATTCAGCAGAAATAACAGATCTCCTCCTATAGATACTACGCCTCTCTGTGCAGCCGCAGCAACCTCGTCTCCTCCCCACCCTGGTCTCAGCAGTCAGTAGAACAGATCTCCACCTATAGATACTACGCCTCTATGTACAGCCGCAGCAACCTCGTCTCCTCCCCACCCTGGTCTCAGCAGTCAGTAGAACAGATGTCCACCTATAGATACTACGCCTCTATGTACAGCCGCAGCAACCTCGTCTCCTCCCCACCCTGGTCTCAGCAGTCAGTAGAACAGATCTCCACCTATAGATACTACGCCTCTATGTACAGCCGCAGCAACCTCCTCTCCTCCCCACCCTGGTCTCACCAGTCAGTAGAACAGATCTCCTCCTATAGATCCTACACCTCTCTGTGCAGCCGCAGCAACCTCACCTTCGCCTCCCCTGGTCCCAGCAGTCAGTAGAACAGATCTCCTCCTATAGATTCTACTCCTCTCTGTGCAGCCGCAGTGACCTCACCTTCGCCTTGCCTGGTCTCAGCATTCAGGAGAACAGATCTCCACCTATAGATCCTACGCCTCTCTGTACAGCCGCAGTGACCTCATATCCCATCTCCTCCTATAGATCCTACGCCTCTTTGCAGGCGCAGCAACCTCTTGTCTCCACCCCCCTGATCTCAGCAGTCTTCAGCAGCAGCACAAGATAAGGGGGGGGGGGGGGACAGTGAACTGTGATTTAAGGGAGGGTGGGGGACTCTTGACATCTGATGTTCTGAAGGGCTTTCTCCGCTAAGTACACCCTCCTGTTTGTATGCCTGAGCTAAGGGCAGATTGATTCCAGGAAGTAAATACTACATGAATCATCAGCCTTTACTCATGGGGAGGGGGGGTTTCACAACGATTTCTCAACAAAATAAAAGCATGGAGACATGAATGGACAGCAGAGTTTGTGTGAATATTAAAGTGGAACTTTAGTCAGAAAATTACGTCCTGCTTGACGACTTCAGGCCGGCCCCTTTTGCAGGTCTAGCTACCGTGCTTCCCCGGGTATAAGCCCTACCCCTGAAAACAAGACCTAGCGTGATTATCGGGGAGGGCTGCAATATAAGCCCCATCCTGAAAATAAGCCCTAGTAAAGTTCATAAGAAAAATAAAAAATAAAATCTGCTTTGTAAAACGACCCCACTGGCATAAGGTGCAGTGTGTGTCCCCCCCCCCCCCCCCCCCTGCAACTATCATGCAAAATCCCCATCCACAGCCGCCGCTGACCCGCCGGAGGTCTTCTCCTCTACTCCCGGCCCTCCCTCTTCAGTGCTCGGAGCGGGTTGACGTTAATGGGGATCTCGGCTCTTCCCTCTCCTCCCAGCTGACGTCTGCGGCCCCTCCCTCTTTAGTGCTCGGAGCGTGCTAACGTCAGCGGGGGTGGGATTCTCGGATCTTCCCTCTTCTTGGCTGACGTCTGTGGCCCCTCTCTCTGCAGTGCTCAGAGCGGGATGACGTCAGGGGGGGGGGGGGGGGGGGGGGGTGATCCCCACTCTTTTCCCAGCTGATGTCTGCACACTGTGGCCATCGGGAGTAGAAAATGTCCCAGCATCAGTAGTGCCCCATCTCTGGTTTCAGTGAGAGGAATTGTGTCCCATCATTGGTAGGAATAGAGCCCCATCACTGGCATCATTGGAAGGAATTGCACCCCATCATTGGTGTCTTTGGGCCTCATTGCTTTTGTCATTGGCAGGAACTAGGCCCCAGCATTGATGTCATTGGGAGGAATTGTGCCCCTTTGTTGGTGTCAGCGAATGAAATAGTGCTTCAAACCGCATCTGGCCCCCGGGCCACAGTTTGGAGACCACTAGTCTAGAGGAACAGTAAAAGGAGATATACGTACTTGATCCTCCCCGCAGATCCTGGGTTCCGACATCATCCAGACCAGAGAAGAGAAATAACCTTGCTCTGAATCTGAAAACACCGAAGGACAAACCAACACTAACTTGCGGGGGGAGCGCAGGATCAGAGAAGTAAAATACCCCTACACAAAAGGCGCTTTTAACTGCTTCGCGACCGCCTAACGCCGATATACGTCGGCAAAATGGCACAGGCAGGCAAAATCACGTACCTGTACGTGATCGTGCATGTGCCTGCCTGCCTGTGGGTCCGTGACCCCGGCCGCTGGACCAGCGGACCCGATCGCCGCTGGTGTCCCGCGATCGGGTTACGGAGCTGAAGAACGGGGAGAGGTCTGTGTAAACAAACCTCTCCCCGCGCTTCCTACACTGACTGTCAGTGATGGGCGGTTCCCTGTCATCGGGAACGCCGATGAATGACGTCAGATGTACAGCCACGCCCCCCTACTGTAAAAAACACACACGCCACACTGACTCCTCCCCGCCCCCTAGTGGTTAACCCCCTAACTACAACTGTCATTTACATAGGAATCAGTGCTATTTAAATAGCAGTGATTGCTGTATAAATGACAAATGTCCCAAAAATGTGTCAAAAATCCAGATGTGTCCGCCATAATGTCGCAGTCACCAAAAAAAAAAAAAAGCTGATCGCCGCCATTACTAGGAAAAAAAATAAAATATTATTAATAAAAATGCTATAAAACTTTCCCCCATTTTGTAAACGCTATATTTTTTGCGCAAACCAATCAATCGCTAATTACGATTTTTACCAAAAATATGTAGAAGAATACGTATCGGCTGAAACTGAGGAAAAAAAAAAAAAGTGTTTTTTATATATATTTTTTGGGGATATTTATTATAGCAAAAAGTAAAAAATATTGAATTTTTTTCAAAATTGTCGCTCTATTTTTGTTTATAGCGCAAAAAATAAAAACTGCAGGGGCGATCAAATACCACCAAAAGAAAGCCCTATTTGTGGGAAAAAAAGGACGCCAATTTTGTTTGGGAGCCACGTCGCACGACCGCGCAATTGTCAGTTAAAGCGACGCAGTGCCGAATCGCAAAAAGGGGCCTGGTCCTTTGGCTGCAAATTGGTCCGGGGCTGAAGTGGTTAATAAATACAGTGGGAAAAAAAAAAGCTTGGACCGAAATATCTACCTGTGTTTGCCGTTCATTTCCAGTCCAACCACTGGGCAGATAAACTGTGCGCGCTGCTCGTCGTAGGTGTCCCCTTTGGTGTTGCCTTTGTCCCCCATCCATGCTGGATTGTCACTCAGATTCAATTCAATGATGTTCTGAAAAACAACAACAACAACAGACACAAATAAAGTGAAGCTCTACTACAATCTACAATGTAGAAGTGTGAGAGAGAATAATTCTCTACATCAGTCAGCAAAGACTCTTCTATGATATCCACTTAAGGGTCACGTATTGTCTGGCACTTTTTGTCTTTTTTTTGCTAGAAAATTACTTCGAACCCCCAAATATATTTTTTATATACAGTATCTCACAAAAAAGTAAGTACACCCCCTCAGTCACATTTTTGTGAATCTTTTCATGTGACAACACTGAAGAAATGACACTTGTCTACAATGTAAAGTAGTGAGTGTACAGCTTGTATAACAGTGTAAATTTGCTGTCCCCTCAAAATAACTCAACACACAGCCATTAATGTCTAAACCGCTGGCAACAAAAGTCAGTACACCCCTAAGTGAAAATCTCCAAATTGGGCCCAATTAGCCATTTTCCCTCCCCCGGTGTCATGTGACTCGTTAGTGTTACAAGGTCTCAGGTGTGAACGGGGAGCAGGTATGTTAAATTTGGTGTTATCGCTCTCACTCTCTCATACTGGTCACTGGAAGTTCAGCATGGCACCTCATGGCAAAGAACTCTGAGGATCCGAAAAAAAGAATTGTTGCTCTACATAAAGATGGCCGAGGCTATAAGAAGATTGCCAAGACCCTGAAACTGAGCTGCAGCACGGTGGCCAAGACCATCCAGCGGTACAACAGGACAGGTTCCCCTCAGAACAGGCCTCGCCATGGTCCACCAAAGAAGTTGAGGTCACGTGCTCAGCGTCATATCCAGAGGTTGTCTTTGGGAAATAGACGTATGAGTGCTGCCAGCATTGCTGCAGAGGTTGTAGGGGTGGGGGGTCAGCCTGTCAGTGCTCAGACCATACGCCGCACACTGCATCAAATTGGTCTACATGGCTGTTGTCCCAGAAGGAAGCCTCTTCTAAAGATGATGCACAAGAAAGACCACAAACAGTTTGCTGAAGACAAGCAGACTAAGGACATGGATTACTGGAACCACGTCCTGTGGTCTGATGAGACCAAGATAAACTTATTTGGTGTCAGATGGTGACAAGCGTGTGTGGGGGCAACCAGGTGAGGAGGACAAAGACAAGTGTGTCTTGTCTACAGTCAGGCATGGTGGGGGGAGTGTCATGGTGGGGGGAGTGTCATGGTGGGGGGAGTGTCATGGTCTGGGGCTGCATGAGTGCTGCCGGCACTGGGGGGCTACAGATCATTGAGGGAACCATGAATGCCAACATGTTCTGTGACATACTGAAGCAGAGCATGATCCCCTCCCTCCAGAGACTGGGCCGCAGGGCAGTATTCCAACATGATAACCACCCCAAACACACCTCCAAGACCACCACTGCCTTGCTAAAGAATCTGAGGGTAAAGGTGATGGACTGGCCAAGCATGTCTCCAGACCTAAACCCTACTGAGCATCTGTGGGACATCCTCAAACGGAAGGTGGAGGAGCGCAAGGTCTCCAACATCCACCAGCTCTGTGATGTCATCATGGAGGAGGGGAAGAGGACTCCAGTGACAACCTGTGAAGCTCTGGTGACCTCCATGCCCAAGAGGGTTAAGGCAGTGCTGGAAAATAATGGCGGCCACACAAAATATTGGCACTTTGGGCCCAATTTTGTCTATTACACTTAGGGGTGTACTGACTTTTGTTGCCAGCGATTTAGACATTAATGGCTGTGTGTTGAGTTATTTTGAGGGCACAGCAAATTTATACTGTTATACAAGCTGTGCACTCCTCAAAAAGCGTCAGTTTCCAATTTGTCCTTAAACTCCCCCCCCACATTGCTTCAGTTACTTCCTGGTTTCTGGTCTAGGCCAAAATGATGTCAAACAGCCCAGGAGTCTTCATCTGGAGGAGGGGGCTCTCAGCTGAGCACACTCTTGTGCCCGAACTAAGGGCAGATGGATTTCAGGAAGTAAATGTCACATGAGTGATCTGCCCTTACTCAACATGGCTGTGGCTAGAAATGGGGAGAAGTGTTCTTCAAAGTGATTACTCAAAAAAATAAAACATGGAGACCATGGATGGATAGATGGTGGAGTTTGATTTGAATATTAAAAATGAATAGCTTATATTAGTTTTATAATAATAATAAAAATTATAATAGTTTTTGTGGTGCTCAGACACAGTGTAGATTCACTTTAAATACAATTTTCTAAAAAGACAGATCCAATGTCAGGGAAGGGGGGTGTCCGTACCTTCATGCTCTTGATGTGACCGGCGGAATCGCCATGAGGCTTGTCTGGAGATTTGTCCAGCAGGAATTCAATGACGGCATCTTTATTGTACAGCCTGTGTGAGGACAAAAACGATGAGGAAAAAAACAAAAAACAAAACAACAACCACTTACCTACGGGTCACTGACCCCACACAGGACCCACCTACCCAGCTCACAATGATGACCCCCACACAGGACCCACCTGCCCAGCTCACAATGATGACCCCCCCCCCACACAGGACCCACCTACCCAGCTCACAATGATGACCCCCCCCCCCCCCACACAGGACCCACCTACCCAGCTCACAATGATGACCCCCCCACACAGGACCCACCTACCCAGCTCACAATGATGACCCCCCCCCCCCACACAGGACCCACCTACCCAGCTCACAATGATGACCCCCCCCCCCCACACAGGACCCACCTACCCACCTCACAATGATGACCCCCCCCCCCCCCCACACAGGACCCACCTACCCAGCTCACAATGATGACCCCCCCACACAGGACCCACCTGCCCAGCTCCCAATGATGACCCCCCACACACAGGACCCACCTACCCAGCTCCCAATGATGACCCCCCCACACACAGGACCCACCTACCCAGCTCCCAATGATGACCCCCCCACACACAGGACCCACCTACCCAGCTCCCAATGATGACCCCCCCCACACACAGGACCCACCTACCCAGCTCCCAATGATGACCCCCCCCCCACACACACAGCTCCCAATGATGACCCCCCCCCCCCCACACACAGGACCCAGCTCCCAATGATGACCCCCCCCCCCACACACAGGACCCACCTACCCAGCTCCCAATGATGACCCCCCCCCCCCCCCCCACACACAGGACCCACCTACCCAGCTCCCAATGATGACCCCCCCCCCCCACACACAGGACCCACCTACCCAGCTCCCAATGATGACCCCCCCCCCCCCCCCACACACAGGACCCACCTACCCAGCTCCCAATGATGACCCCCCCCCCCCCCCCCCCCACACAGGACCCACCTACCCAGCTCCCAATGATGACCCCCCCCCCCCCCACACACACAGGACCCACCTACCCAGCTCCCAATGATGACCCCCCCCCCCCCCACACAGGACCCACCTACCCAGCTCCCAATGATGACCCCCCCCCCCCCCCCACACACAGGACCCACCTACCCAGCTCCCAATGATGACCCCCCCCCCCCCCCCACACAGGACCCACCTACCCAGCTCCCAATGATGACCCCCCCCACACACACAGGACCCAGCTCCCAATGATGACCCCCCCCTCACACAGGACCCACCTACCCAGCTCCCAATGATGACCCCCCCCCAAACAGGACCCACCTACCCAACTCCCAATGATGACCCCCCCCCAAACAGGACCCACCTACCCAACTCCCAATGATGACCCCCCCCACACAGGACCCACCTACCCAACTCCCAATGATGACCCCCCCCACACAGGACCCACCTACCCAACTCCCAATGATGACCCCCCCCCACACAGGACCCACCTACCCAACTCCCAATGATGACCCCCCCCACACAGGACCCACCTACCCAACTCCCAATGTTGACCCCCCCACACAGGACCCACCTACCCAACTCCCAATGATGACCCCCCCACACAGGACCCACCTACCCAACTCCCAATGATGACCCCCCCCACACAGGACCCACCTACCCAACTCCCAATGATGACCCCCCCACACAGGACCCACCTACCCAACTCCCAATGATGACCCCCCCCCCCCCCCCCCACACAGGACCCACCTACCCAACTCCCAATGATGACCCCCCCCCACACAGGACCCACCTACCCAGCTCCCAATGATGACCCCCCCCACACACAGGACCCAGCTCCCAATGATGACCCCCCCCCACACAGGACCCACCTACCCAGCTCCCAATGATGACCCCCCCCCCCACACAGGACCCACCTACCCAGCTCCCAATGATGACCCCCCCCACACACAGGACCCACCTACCCAACTCCCAATGATGACCCCCCCCAAACAGGACCCACCTACCCAACTCCCAATGATGACCCCCCAAACAGGACCCACCTACCCAACTCCCAATGATGACCCCCCCCAAACAGGACCCACCTACCCAACTCCCAATGATGACCCCCCCCACACCCAGGACCCACCTACCCAACTCCCAATGATGACCCCCCCCCCCCACACAGGACCCACCTACCCAACTCCCAATGATGACCCCCCCACACAGGACCCACCTACCCAACTCCCAATGATGACCCCCCCCCCCACACAGGACCCACCTACCCAACTCCCAATGATGACCCCCCCACACAGGACCCACCTACCCAACTCCCAATGATGACCCCCCCACACAGGACCCACCTACCCAACTCCCAATGATGACCCCCCCACACAGGACCCACCTACCCAACTCCCAATGATGACCCCCCCCACACAGGACCCACCTACCCAACTCCCAATGATGACCCCCCCCCACACAGGACCCACCTACCCAACTCCCAATGATGACCCCCCCACACAGGACCCACCTACCCAACTCCCAATGATGACCCCCCCACACAGGACCCACCTACCCAACTCCCAATGATGACCCCCCCCCCCCCACACAGGACCCACCTACCCAGCTCCCAATGATGACCCCCCCACACAGGACCCACCTACCCAACTCCCAATGATGACCCCCCCACACAGGACCCACCTACCCAATTCCCAATGATGACCCCCCCACACAGGACCCACCTACCCAGCTCCCAATGATGACCCCACACAGGACCCACCTACCCAACTCCCAATGATGACCCCCCCACACAGGACCCACCTACCCAACTCCCAATGATGACCCCCCCACACAGGACCCACCTACCCAACTCCCAATGATGACCCCCCCACACAGGACCCACCTACCCAACTCCCAATGATGACCCCCCCCCCACACAGGACCCACCTACCCAGCTCCCAATGATGACCCCCCCCCCACACAGGACCCACCTACCCAGCTCCCAATGATGACCCCCCACACAGGACCCACCTACCCAATTCCCAATGATGACCCCCCCACACAGGACCCACCTACCCAATTCCCAATGATGACCCCCCCACACAGGACCCACCTACCCAGCTCCCAATGATGACCCCCCCCCACACACACAGGACCCACCTACCCAGCTCCCAATGATGACCCCCCCCCCACACACAGGACCCACCTACCCAGCTCCCAATGATGACCCCCCCCCCACACACAGGACCCAGCTCCCAATGATGACCCCCCCCCCACACACAGGACCCACCTACCCAACTCCCAATGATGACCCCCCCAAACAGGACCCACCTACCCAACTCCCAATGATGACCCCCCCCCCACACAGGACCCACCTACCCAACTCCCAATGATGACCCCCCCCCCCCACACAGGACCCACCTACCCAACTCCCAATGATGACCCCCCCACACAGGACCCACCTACCCAACTCCCAATGATGACCCCCCCACACAGGACCCACCTACCCAACTGCCAATGATGACCCCCCCACACAGGACCCACCTACCCAACTGCCAATGATGACCCCCCCACACAGGACCCACCTACCCAACTGCCAATGATGACCCCCCCACACAGGACCCACCTACCCAACTGCCAATGATGACCCCCCCACACAGGACCCACCTACCCAACTCCCAATGATGACCCCCCCACACAGGACCCACCTACCCAACTCCCAATGATGACCCCCCCCCCCACACAGGACCCACCTACCCAGCTCCCAATGATGACCCCCCCACACAGGACCCACCTACCAATGATGACCCCCCACACAGGACCCACCTACCCAACTCCCAATGATGACCCCCCCACACAGGACCCACCTACCCAACTCCCAATGATGACCCCCCCACACAGGACCCACCTACCCAGCTCCCAATGATGACCCCCCCCACACAGGACCCACCTACCCAGCTCCCAATGATGACCCCCCCACACAGGACCCACCTACCCAACTCCCAATGATGACCCCCCCACACAGGACCCACCTACCCAACTCCCAATGATGACCCCCCCACACAGGACCTACCTACCAAGCTGCCAATGATGACCCCCCCACACAGGACCTACCTACCAAGCTGCCAATGATGACCCCCCCACACAGGACCTACCTACCAAGCTGCCAATGATGACCCCCCACACAGGACCCACCTACCCAACTCACAATGATGACCCCCCACACAGGACCCACCTACCCAACTCACAATGATGACCCCCCACACAGGACCCACCTACCCATCTCACAATGATGACCCCCCACACAGGACCCACCTACCCAGCTCCCAATGATGACCCCCCACACAGGACCCACCTACCCAGCTCCCAATGATGACCCCCCACACAGGACCCACCTACCCAGCTCCCAATGATGACCACACACAGGACCCACCTACCCAACTCACAATGATGACCCCACACAGAACCCACCTACCCAACTCACAATGATGACCCCACACAGAACCCACCTACCCAACTCAATGATGACCCCACACAGGACCCACCTACCCAACTCACAATGATGACCCCACACAGAACCCACCTACCCAGCTCACAATGATGACCCCACACAGGACCCACCTACCCAACTCAATGATGACCCCACACAGGACCCACCTACCCAACTCACAATGATGACCCCTACACAGGACCCACCTATCTAGCTCCCAATGATGACCCCACACAGGACCTACCTACCCAACTCACAATGATGACCCCACACAGGACCTACCTGCCCAGCTCACAGGACACAATGGGCTTCTTCAGCTTCTCCTGGCTCAGGGTGCAGTAATACCAGCGGGCGACCAGCTCTGCATTCTTATCAATCTGAAAGACAAAAGGAGCCCCTGGACATGAAGGTGCCGACATGGGAGCTGCGCCGACGTGGGAGCTGCGCCGCCTCCAGCAGTTATATGGGCAATGCAGTCTCTTCTATGTATTGAGCTCATGTTCTTCCCGCACTGATGGGGACTCTCTGCTGCGGGGCATTCTGGGACTTGTAGTGTCACTCCATTTACACCGCTTCATGGACGTGGATGGCAAAGGTGCTTATCACTACGTACATCTTATGGGAGGGGATCACTGACAGGACATGCTGGGACTTTCAGTCCTCTTCATGCCCGTTAGTACATAGTATTGGATGACAGGACACAGATACCTCACATTCCCCATAGGGGCTCAGACAGGACATGCTGGGCCTTGCAATCCTCCTCCGATAGCATATGTAGTTATAGTTGACAGGGGATGCTGGGACATGTAGTCCTCTGGCTGTATCAGTATGCAGTAAAGGGTGACAAGACATGGATACCCCCCCCCCCCACAGGAGCCCTGTAGTCCATAGTAATAGAGGACAGGCCATGCTGGGCCCTGTAGTCCTCCTCTAGTAGTATTAGTATGTTGTAATGAATGGCAGAGGGTACTGGGACTTGTAGTCCTCCTCTAGTAGTATTAGTACATAGTAATAGAGGACAGGCCATGCTGGGTCCTGTAGTCCTTCTGATAGTAGTATTAGTACATAGTAATATTAGACAGGCCATGCTGGACCCTGTAGTCCTCCTGATAGTAGTATTAGTACATAGTAGTAATATTAGACAGGCCATGCTGGGCCCTGTAGTCCTCCTGATAGTATTAGTACATAGTAATAGAGGACAGGCCATGCTGGACCCTGTAGTCCTCCTCTAGTAGTATTAGTACATAGTAGAAGAGGACAGGCCATGCTGGGCCCTGTAGTCCTCCTGGTATTAGTATATTGTAATGAATGGCAGAGGGTGCTGGGACTTGTAGTCCTCCTCTGGTAGTATGAGTACACAGCAACAGCTCTGGCTGGGCATGCTGAGCCCTGTAGTCCTCCTCTGGTAGTATTAGTACAGAGGACACCCCATAGGGGACCTCACACTGGGCCTTGCAGTCCCCCAGCAGCCTCCTCTCACCTTCTCCACCTTCTTGGGTCCCTTCACCAGCTCATGCCTCTTCGGAATGGTTCCCCCGTCGCAGCCCATATCTCTCAGCTCTCTCTGACAACAACAACACTAACACTAACACTTAGCCGCTTCCGCTTCCGGGTTCACGTGACCCGCTTGACACAGCGGTGACGAACTTGGCGCCAACTCTGAGTTTCAGTGGGCGGTGTTTGCTTCGACGACCCGTCGGAATGTGAAACGGAAGTGACGTCCCGTCGCCGCCATCTTGCTACACCCCGCACTCGTGAGGAGGAGGGGGCAAGCAGACATCTTGTTTTTGTTTTTTTTGCATCTCACGCTTATTTTTAGGCCAACTTCACGTCAATGGAAGTCATCTGCTGTCAGAATGAGGTCAACTACAGTCAAAAGCAGGTCAGTTGCTGGCCAGAAAGATATCAACTGCAGATAAGAAAGGTCCACTGCAGGTTAGGAGGTCAGCAGTTGGTTAGGAGGTCAGCTACAGGTCAGAAGGTCAACTACAGGCCAGAAGGAGGTCAGCTGCAGGTCAGGAGGTCAGAAAAGGTCAGCTACAAGTCAGAAAAAGGTCAGCTGCAGGTCAGAAGGAGGTCAGGAGGTCAACTACAAGTCAGAAAAAGGTCAGCTGTAGGTCAGAAGGTCAACTACAGGTCAGAAGGAGGTCAGCTACAGGTCAGAAAAAGGTCAGCTGCAGGTCAGGAGGTCAACTACAGGTCAGAAGGTCAGCTACAGGTCAGAAAAAGGTCAGCTGCAGGTCAGAAGGAGGTCAACTACAGGCCAGAAGGAGGTCAGCTACAGGTCAACTGCGGGTTGAATGTATTTAACAATGAATTCTGAATGGTTTCAGAAGATTCTCGTACAGATGTCATTAACACAAACACAAAGCCCCTGACACGGGCTCTAACGCACATTACTCCCAATGTCAGGACGCTCTCCCATGCTCGTTCGATAAAGTTTATCTAAAGCCAAATTATTATTTTTTGTTTTTTTTCAATGGAATGGTGGAAAGCTTGGAGTCCCTGTTAGGTTTTTGCTGCTGTCTGAGTCCCCGCTGGGTGGATTCGGTCCCCTATTTGTTGCGGGGGGACAGAAAGTGATTGAACATTTTTCAGTTGTCACCATAACAGGAATGGAGGGGAAATCTTCCAAAGAGGGCCACTGTTTCTGTGACAACTTACGGAGGATTTCCCCTTTGCATTGGTGAGGATTTTCTATCCCTCCCCGATGTGTCTAGGGTTAGAAGGGTTGGAACCTCTGTTGAGGCGTCAATAAGATGGAAATTGATGGGATTTCCAAAATCCACAAAGACCGAAATTGAGGGGGAAATGTCCCAATGAGGACAGCTGTCTACAGAGGAGTTTCCTCTCTAAAGGGGAACTTTGCTCTGACTTCCTGTCGTGTCTTCGGGTCAGGAAGTGAAGGATAATCTCCCCCAGTGGGACACAGAATGAGTTTTTACCCCCCTCCTCACCTCACTGATTCGGCTTCTCACCTGTCTGGTCTAGTTATGTAACCACTTGCCGTCCGCAATATAGCCGAATGACGGCTACAGAGCGGACCTGAATTTCCGGGAGGCCGTCATATGACGGCCTCCCCTTTGCATGCTCCCCGTGCGCCCCCTGCAGGGCCCCTAACCAAGTGATCAGCTGTCAGCCAATGACAGCTGATCACATGATCTAAACAAAAGCTCGGTAATGTTTTTTTTTCACCTCACGCTGACAACGCGAGGAGAACAAAAATCAGATCACCGGCTTATCTGCAAGGGACATCGGTCCCGAAGAGGAAGAGGCAATTCTGCCTCATCTGTGCCACCAGTACCCCCTGCCAGTGCCACCTATCAATGACCACCAGTGGTGCCAATCAGTGCCACCTGGCAGTGCTTGCCTATCAGTGTAACCAACCAGTGCCTATTACTGCCACCCATCAGTGCCCATCACTGCCACCTATCAGAGCCCATCAGTGCTGCCTCATCAGCGTACATCAATGAAGGAGAAAAATTACCTGGCAGCTGGGCAGCACAATGGGTTGAGTTGCATCTTGATATAGCGCGGTCATTTACCCCGCGGGGTCCCGACGTGCTTACAAACACATACTAGGGGCCAATTCATAGACAGGATCAGATTAACCTCCCAGCACGTCTTTGGAGTGTGGGAGGAAACCGGAGTACCTGGAGGAAACCCACACAGGCACAGGGAGAACATGCAAACTCAAGGCAGATGGTGTTGTGGGTGGGATTTGAACCAGCGACGCTATTGGTGCTAGGTGAGAGTGCTAACCACTACACAACTGTGCTGCCCCTACAATGCAGTGATGTTGACGCACACGGCACCAGAGGAGTGAATCATCTGTGTGTATGCCCAGTTTTATGTGCGTTGTGCTTTTGCCACCCATTCAAACACAATGCACAATATTCCGCACATTCCTATCACCCTATAATTACCAAATACTGGGCTCGTGTGATATAACGAGGGATGGGAAGGCCCCGGCTCTGACCTACCTCTCCAGAGGTGGCTGATAACCAACAGTTTACTGGCTACATTGGATGATATGGGCCGGCGAGTCATTACTGCTCTCACTTGTAGGTTCCCTCCGTCTTGTGAAGAACGTTGCTTTGCTGGATCAGAGTCGGCCGTCATCAGAAGAGGAAGAAAGTGTCAGATCTGCAGAGCATGCCGGACAGACCACCTTCCCACCAGATCCAAGGTAAGCCAATCGGAGTGCTCCAGGATCTTAGAGACTTCCAATGAAATTTCTCATTTAAAGAGGAACTAAACCCTCCTATTGTTTTCAGCCAAGGAAGCCGCCATCTTGGCCTCTGTTTGATCTTCAGCTGCACATGTGATTAGTAATGACACCGGCCATTGGATGGTTTTGACAGTTTGGTTGAGAGCACAGCCAATGTGACAGTTACATTCCCAAAATGTTTACCGGGAATGTAACTGTTTTTTCAAAATTGTTAAAGTGGAAGTAAACCCTCCTATCATTTTCAGCGAAGGAAGCCGCCATCTTGGCCTCCGTTTAACCGCTTCCCGACCGCCTCCTGTAGATATAAGTCCTCAGAATCACGTATATATACGTCCCCTTTAATTGCCCAGCCGTGGGGGCGCGCTCGCGACCCAGTCGGGAGCTCCGTGACCACGGCCGCGGGACCAGCGGACCCGATCGCCGCTGGTGTCCCGCGATCGGGTCACAGAGCTGAAGAACGGGGAGAGGTCTGTGTAAACAAACCTCTCCCCGCGCTTCCTACTCTGCCTGTCATTGATCGGCTGTTCCCTGTCATCGGGAAAGCCGATCAATGACGTCAGACGTCAGCCCCTCCCCCTAATGTAAAAAAAAACACACACGTCACAGCCCATAACCCCTCCCCTCCACCTAGTGGTTAACTCTTTCACTGCCAGTGTCATTTATACAGGAATCAATGCATTTAAATAGCACTGATTACTGTATAAATGACAATGGTGCCAAAAATGTGTCAAAAATGTCCGATGTGTCCGCCATAATGTCTATGAATACTGGTACCTGGTACTGCTGGCGGGTACTGGTAACTGGTACTGCTGGTGGGTACTGGTACTGATGGCAGGTACTGCTGGCTGGTACTGGTACTGCTGGTGGATACTGGTGGCGGGTACTGGTACTGCTGGCGGGTACTGGTGACTGGTACTGGTGGCTAGTACTGCTGGTGGGTACTGGTGGCGGGTACTGCTGACTGGTACTGCTGGTGGGTACTAAAACTGCTGGCGGGTACTGGTACTGCTGGTGGGTACTGCTGGCTGGTACTGGTACTGCTGGCTGGTACTGGTACTGCTGGTGGGTACTGGTGGTGGGTACTGGTACTGCTGGCGGGTACTGGTGACTGGTACTGGTGGCTAGTACTGCTGGTGGGTACTGGTGGCGGGTACTGCTGGCTTGTACTGGTACTGCTGGTGGGTACTGATACTGCTGGTGGGTACTGGTACTGCTGGTGGGTACTGCTGGCGGGTACTGGTACTGGTGACTGGTACCTTGTACTTGTACTGCTGGTGGGTACTGATACTGCTGGCTGGTACTGGTGACTGGTACTGGCACTGCTGGCTCTGGCACTGCTGGCTGTTGTCTGTGATCTGATTCTCAGGAAGCATGCGGCTGCAGTAGACAGCAGAGCCGTTGCTTCCTGTCACAGGCGGAGTACATTTGATATCACTCCGCCTGTGAAGGAGCCGGCGCTATACAGGAAGCATCGGCTCTGCTTCCTTTAGCGGCGGCTCCGTTGTTCGCGCTGATGCTCGGAGATGGCGGGTCGGGAACCCACGATCAGGGCTTGCCGACCCGCCATCTCAGAGCAAGACGTGGCGGGCCACCTCGGATGGCGCCGCGGGCCACCGGTTGGGCACCCATGCTCTAATGCCGCGTACACACAATCGGAATTCACGTCGGAAAAAACTCTGACAGTTTTTCCGACGGAATTTCGCTCAAACTGTCTTGCCTACACACGGTCACACCAAATTCCGACGGTCTGTAACACAGCGGCATAAAACACGTGCGACAGCACTATAAAAGGGAAGTTTAATGCTTCCGAGCATGCGTCGGAATTTTGCGTGTCGGAATTGCATACACACGATCGGAAAATCCGATAGAAAGGTTTTCCGTCAGAAAAATTGAGAACAGGTTCTCAATCCAAAGTCCGTCGAAAATTCCGACAGAAAAAGACCGATGGGCATACACACGGTCGGAAAATCCGATGAAAAGCTCCCATCGCACTGTTTCCATCGGAAATTCCGACCGTGTGTACGCCGCATAAGGCCTCCTATTCACAAGCAATTACCGTATATACTCGAGTATAAGCCGAGATTTTCAGCACTTTTTTTTTGTGCTGAAAATACCCCCCCTTGGCTTATACTCGAGTCAAGCACAGAGAACAACATTTTTCGACCCGAATTGGGGTCCCGCATCTCGGGGCCACTTAGGGTTCCATTTGGTTACATTTGGGGGTTCCTAGCACTAAGTGGCCCTGAGATACGGGGCGCCAAAGTCGGTTCGGAAAATGTCATTCTCTGCTGCAGAAAAGTGCTTAACATTTTCTGACCCCGACTTTGGGGCCCCTGTATCTCGGGGCCACTTAGTGCTAGGAACCCCAAATATTGGATATGGATATGTTGTAGTGCTAGTTCCCCTGGGTTTGCATTCCAAATTTGGGGTTCCTAGCACCAAGTGACCCTGAGATACGGGGGCCCCAAAATCGGTCAACTGTGTCCATCCGCAGCAATGTCATTTCAGGACCCTTTGGGTCCAGAGACCCCAAATTTTGGCTGCAGCTAGGGGGCATCCAGCGACCCTTGACTACCAAGTTTGAAGTTCGCTGGACCTATGGCTGCAAATGGGCACAGTGAGGCTGCAAATGGGCACAGTGAGGCTGCAAATGGGCACAGTGATGCTGCAAATGGGCACAGTGAGGCTGCAAATGGGCACAGTGATGCTGCAAATGGGCACAGTGAGACTGCAAATGGGCACAGTGAGGCTGCAAATGGGCACAGTGATGCTGCAAATGGGCACAGTGATGCTGCAAATGGGCACAGTGAGGCTGCAAATGGGCACAGTGATGCTGCAAATGGGCACAGTGATGCTGCAAATGGGCACAGTGAGGCTGCAAATGGGCACAGTGATGCTGCAAATGGGCACAGTGAGGCTGCAAATGGGCATTGTTGACCCTCTTTTCCACTTACAGTAGCTGCGCATTTCTCCCCCTAGGCTTATACTCGAGTCAATGCGTTTTCCCAGTTTTTTTTTATGGTAAAATTAGGTGCCTCGGCTTAAATTCGGGTCGGCTTATACTCGAGTATATACGGTACATAATCACAGTATTTATAAAATAATAGGCAAAGTGGTTGGAGGGAAGCTTCAGAGTGGCAAAGATGTTTTTATTAGAAATTATGTGAGAAGACCGCAGTTCCTCTTTAATATTATAATGATATAATTTCCTGACTGATGAAATGGCTTAGAACTGAAGACACCATTGACCAGACCACTTCCTGTGACCTGTATAACATTGCACCCAGCATCATGGCAGATAAGCTCTAGTGGCTCATACAAGCTTTTGCAGCCACTTCCTTTCTGTTGGGCGGAGCCGAGGCGTTTAGCTCTGATTATTACTCAGCTTTGGTGGCTGTTTATGTCAGTTTGTGTCAGGTGAGTCTGTCTTTTTTCAGCCTCACCTACTATGTAAATGGACAGAGTCAGTGATCCGTACGCATTCAGACAAGGAAGGGGACGGTAAATGACACATTTACCGGCCCCTTCCCCGCTCTCCATCTTGACAGCATCCCCTTAGCGGCCGGCTGGAGAGGGGAGGAGGTGAAGCAAGCAGAGCTGCAAGGGACGAGGGGGGGCCGGGGAAAGAGCACACAGGGGGGGAAGGAGAGCACAGAGGCGGGCAGCAGAAAGAAGCTGGATAGGAGGAGCGGTGGGGGCGACTGCATACAGAGGAACTAATTTCTCCATTTTCCTCCTGCAGCCGCTGAATGCCTGCGGGAGAGGAGGAGAAGCGGGCATTCAGCAGCTGCAGGAGGAAATCGGAGGGATGGGTTCTTCTGTATGCAGCCGGTCTGATGCTCCCCTGATCCAGGTGTACAGGGGGCCACACGGGCACCCTGGAGCATGGGGCCGGGTCGCAATTGCTACCTCTGCGACCCCTGTAGGTACGCCCCCCACCTGGTGTTTATGGATCTTTCTTATCAGAAAATAAAACACACAGGGGGGAAGGAGAGCACAGAGGCGGGCAGCAGAAAGAAGCTGGATAGGAGGAGTGGTGGGGGGGGGGGCGACAGAGGAACCGATCTCTCCATTTTCCTCCTGCAGCCGCTGAATGCCTGCGGGAGAGGAGGAGAAGCGGGCATTCAGCAGCTGCAGGAGGAAATCGGAGGGATTGGTTCTTCTGTGTGCAGCCGCTCCGATGCTCCCCTGATCCAGGTGTAAAGGGGGCCACACGGGCACCCTGGAGCATGGGGCCGGGTCGCAATTGCTACCTCTGCGACCCCTGTAGGTACGCCCCCCACCTGGTGTTTATGGAATTTTCTTATCAGGAAATAAAACAGTCTGGAAAAAAAACAACGCTTTTTATCGTACCAGTTTATATTAAATACACATTTCTGTCAAAATACACAAAGAGAATAGACATTTCTGTACAGATTTTAAAATAAACCTTTCACAGCACAGGGATGAACCACTGTGCCGCCATTTTGTCTCCGACTTCTAACAAGAGGAAGCTCCCAGCGGATCTTCATAGACTGTTCATTAAAGAAAGCACCAGGTGTCTGCTAGGGCAGGACTAGATATAATCGGAACGGACGGAAACTGATTTTTTATTTTTATTTTTTGTACCCCAATCTGGCTGTTTAACCAAACTGATATTCCAGTTGTGAGCGGAGGATGCCGGTGGGTTCAGTCACTATCTTGCTGTCATTGGTGTGTCAGATCTTGCGTAATCCTGTGCCAACCTTGAAATCTGTGTGTGTGAGCACAGACTATATCTTATGACCAAACAGGCAAGCCAGTATGTTGATGAGTGCAATAGGTAGTTCTTCTTTTGAAAATGAGAGCTCAGCCTAAACGTTTTTAGTTGTGGATAAAGTGGAATAAAGTGGAATAGGATTAGGATCCCTGTGCCCCATTGCCCATGATTTATCCCTTTAAAGACCCTTCAAATACAGAAAATGATCTGTCAGAAGCTACTAATTTCCTGTTGATGACTGACAACACTCGGACTGAAATTGCAAGGGACGATGTTACAGGAGCATGCCTGAAGGCACAGAGGGTTCTGACAATGGAGCTTAGCAGGCTAGATAGTTGTGGTAGGTACTGGAGGCCCGGGTGGGGACAAAGGTGTACGCTTGGAGTTATGGAGAACACGAGGTTGTGCTTGGAGTCACAGGGGCACACAGGGGTTCACAGGGGCACACTGGAGTCACAAAACACACAGGGGCATACTTGGAAATATGGGGTGCTCAGGGGTGCATGGGGGTCACTGGAGACACAGGAGTCACTAGAGCACACCTTGGTCACTGGAGACACAGGCGCACACCAGGGTCACTGGAGACACAGGCGCACACCAGGGTCAGTGGAGACACAGGAGCCCACCAGGGTCACTGGAGACACAGGAGCACACCAGGGTCACTGGAGACACAGGAGCACACCAGGGTCACTGGAGACACAGGCGCACACCAGGGTCACTGGAGACACAGGAGCACACCAGCGTCAGTGGAGACACAGGAGCACACCAGCGTCAGTGGAGACACAGGAGCCCACCAGGGTCACTGAAGACACAGGAGCCCACCAGGGTAACTGGAGACACAGGAGCCCACCAGGGTCACTGGAGACACAGGAGCCCACCAGGGTCACTGGAGACACAGGAGCCCACCAGGGTCACTGGAGACACAGGCGCACACCAGGGTCACTGGAGACACAGGAGTGCATAGTGGAAAACATGGGGGCACTCAGTGGTACCCTTGATATACAGGAGCTCATAGAGGTCACACAGGAGCATACAGGGATCACTGGAGACACAGGAGTGTACAGGGGTTACCGGCGACAGGAGCAAACCGGGAGTCACTGGAGACATACTGTGTATATGGGTCACTGGAAATGCAGGTGTCCCTAAAAACACAGGAGCACACCTTGGTCACTGGAGACACAGGAGTGACTGGAGGCTCAGGCGTGCACAGGTGTCACTGGAGACACAGGAGTGACTGGAGGCTCAGGAGTGCACAGGTGTCACTGAAGACACAGTAGCACATAGGGAAAAACATGGGGGGCACTCAGAGGTACACTTGAGATACAGGAGTGCATGGGGGGGGGGGGGGTTCACACAGGAGTGTAAAGGGGTAACCGGAGACACAGAAGTGTAGAGAAGTCACCTGTGTTGGTGGAGACAGGAGCTTACCAGAGACGCAGGAGTCACTGGAGATGTAGGAGCGCACCTATGTCACTGGAGACACAGGAGCTCATAGGGAAAAACATGGGGGCACTCAGGGGTGCACTTGAGGTACAAGGGTGCATAGGGGTCACACAGGAGTGTACAGGGGTCACTTGAGATGTAGGCGCACACCTGGGTCACTGGAGACACAGAAGCACGCCAGGGTCACTTGTGACACAGGAGTTACTGGAGGCTCAGGAGTGCACAGGAGTCGGTGGCGACACAAGAGTGCATTGGGGTCATTTAAGACTGGGGGCAAGCATGGAGGAATGCAGCAAGAGGACTTAGGTGTTTCTTGAACATAGAGCAATGGGTCACCCAATCCTTTAGATGGGCACCAGCCAGTAGGGCTGTCTCCTCACCAGCTGCAGCGCTGGTGCATCAAGTGAAACCCGGGAGTGCCGGCAGCCTTTGGGCCAAAGAAAATACCCGCCGCTGGATTGGTGGGGAGGTGAGTGTAACACGGTGTCAGCCCACTGCTAAGTTGTCTTTTGTCAAACTACATAATCCCTTCCCCTCATCTCCACATACTCAAGAGTAATTTCTTTGCAGTGCAAGATACGAACTGAGATAACACAGGAAGTGTGCAGAGGACACAGGACGGCTCTGAATTTCTGGCAGGATCAACAGGTATTTTTTTTCTTTTATGAAGCAGATATAACAAAACACTTAGAATGGTATATTTAACAGCCAAAAAGGGAGAAAATAAGTTTAATGTTGGGGTTTTCATAGACTGTAAGAGAGATTTATTTTTCTGTCTGTGTTGGAGATTTACCCTCACCTTCTGTCTGAAACCCTTGTTGCAGGATCAGGAATGAAGGGAAATCTCCCTAATGGAGCTCTAGATAGCAATAAAAACCAAGTATGGGTTCTAATCCTTCCCCACGCCATCCCAAACCTTACAAGATACATTTTGGAGGGGCATTCGCTTTCATTTTTAACTTTGTTCTTTGAACATTGACCAGTACTTGTTCTAGTGAAGATTGTCGATCAGTTCAGTAATTTATATAACATATACGTTCGTTCACAAGTGATTATGAATTGTTCCTTGCTAGTTTGCCCTTGTTGTTGGTAGTTACCCAATTGGTGGGTGGTACTTTAGCTTAGTAAGGTTCTTGGGGTCTTTAAACTTTGGCCACTCTTTTCGGCACGGAAATCCATATTGTGGCACCATGGGTGGCTAGGACCTCAGCTAAATTATGACCAGGGTCATCATTTCCAAATCCATTTAAGGTTCAGTTTCCGGCCAACTCAAGAAGTCAATAAAATTGTTGTTGGTAGTTATCCAATCGGTTGGTGGTACTTTAGCTTAGTAAGGTTCTTGGGGGTCTTTAGACTTTGGCCACTCTTTTCTGCAAATAAATCCATATTGTTGCACCATGGGTGGCTTGGACCTCAGCTAAATTATGACCGTGGTCATCATTTCCAAATCCATTGATGGTTCAGTTTCCGGCCAACTCAAGAAGTCAATAAATTGTTGTTGGTAGTTATCCAATCGGTGGGTGGTGCTTTAGCTTAGTAAGGTTCTTGGGGTCTTTAGACTTTGGCCACTCTTTTCGGCAAAGAAATCCATATTGTGGCACCATGGGTGGTGACTATGACCTCAGCTAAATTATGACCGCGGTCATTATTTCCATATCCATTGATGGTTCCGTTTCCAGGCAACTCAAGAAGTCAATAAATTGTTGTTGGTAGTTATCCAATCGATGGGTGGTGCTTTAGCTTAGTAAGGTTCTTGGGGTCTTTAGACTTTGGCCACTCTTTTCGGCAAAGAAATCCATATTGTGGCACCATGGGTGGCGGCTAGGACCTCAGCTAAATTCTGACCGCGGTCATTATTTCCAAATCCATTGATGGTTCCGTTACCGGGCCAACTCAAGAAGTCAATAAATTAAAAAAGTCAACTGACGGGTCTTTGTCATTCCAGCATTGACCTGAAAAGCTGCGTTTGGTTGGACAGCTCGGTCGTCCTGTGCTGCAGATCCAGCATGGCGGCCGCGTTGGGGTACTGAATGGCGGCCGTCTTAGTGGCCATGGCCAAGTTTTTAAGCAGGCTGCACAGTTCGCTGCTCCTGTAGAGGACGTCGTTGCGAGCTTCGCCGACTTTCGCGTCCTGGCACAGCAGGTCCACCAGCTTCTGGCCGACCATGATGATGAGCTTGCCGTGAGTTATGAAGACCTCTGGGGTTTCGCGTTTGCTCAGGCTGTCGCCGAAAACTCGGATGGCCTTCTGGAGGGCGCCAAAGTAAAGATAGCACTGGTCGGAGAGGGCCAGCTTCTTGATTGAATCTGGTTTCTGGACGATGTCTGGTTTACTTGGAGGAACCGGTGGATCCTGCGGAAGAAAAATAAATTAGTTGTCTGTTTTTTTTTTTGGGGGGGGGGGTAGGGTTTCATGGTATGAAAAAAAATGATGTCACAGAGCCTAAAGTATATCAAAAAGGTAAAACAATTTTATTATTTTGTTTTAGACCCCCAACAGTTAGTAGTAGAAGCACTGATATGTAAAGGGCTGCAATGGCAGTGATCTTGAGCATTCTCTTGTAACATGAGTCCTGCAGCATTTCCCCAGTCTCAAGCCACACCTATAGCATGCCTGCAGTCTCTAAACATCTCCTATAGCAGCCCTCAAAAATTCCACTCGCCTGCTCGCATTTTGCGAGTGGAATTTAGGGCAGGGCGAGTGAGGAGCAGCGGTGGACCAGGCTGACAGCTTCCAGGCACCGCGGAACACAACCCGGCTCTGCATCTCTGTGACACGCAAGAGGAGGAGAGAGGGAGGGGAATGCAGCAGCCTCCGCTCAAAGCGGCCCCAGTTCAGTCCAGTCCTGCCGCTCGGTGTCCTCCAGCTGTAGTATTTGTGGGCACAGTGAGCTACATTTATAGGCACAGTGAGCAGTGTTTATGGGCACAGTGAGCAGTATTTGTGGGCAAAGTGAGATACATTTTTGGGCACAGTGAGCAGTATTTGTGGGCACAGTGAGCGGGATTTGTGGGCACAGTGAGAAGTATTTGTGGGCACAGTGAGCTGCATTTATGGGCACAGTGAGCAGTATTTGTGGGCACAGTGAGCAGTATTTATGGGCACAGTGAGGCTAAATTTATGGGCACAGTGAGGCTACATTTATGGGCACAGTGAGCGGCATTTATGCGCACAGTGAGCTGCATTTATGGGCACAGTGAGGCTACATTTATGGGCACAGTGAGGCTACATTTATGGGCACAGTGAGCGGCATTTATGCGCACAGTGAGCTGCATTTATGGGCACAGTGAGGCTACATTTATAGGCACAGTGAGCAGTATTTATGGGCACAGTGAGCAGTATTTGTGGGCACAGTGAGCTACATTTATGGGCACAGTGAGCAGTATTTGTGGGCACAGTGAGCAGTATTTATGGGCACAGTGAGGCTACATTTATGGGCACAGTGAGGCTACATTTATGGGCACAGTGAGCGGCATTTATGCGCACAGTGAGCTGCATTTATGGGCACAGTGAGGCTACATTTATTGGCACAGTGAGGCTACATTTATGGGCACAGTGAGCGGCATTTATGCGCACAGTGAGCTGCATTTATGGGCACAGTGAGGCTACATTTATGGGCACAGTGAGCTGCATTTATGGGCACAGTGAGACGCATTTATGGGCACAGTGAGCTACATTTATGGGCACAGTGAGCTGCATTTATGGGCACAGTGAGCTACATTTATGGGTACAATGAGGCTGCATTCATTGACACAGTAAAGCTGCATTGATGGGCACAGTGAGGCTGCATTTGATGGGCACAGTGAGGCTGCATTTGATGGGCACAGTGAGGCTGCATTCATGGGCACTGATGAGGCTGCACTGATGGGTAATGATATGCTTTATGTTAATATTATTAAAGTTGTTATTATTATTTATTTTTGGAACTTAATTCTGCATAAAACATTTAACAATGTCATTTCATGAGATAATTTATGAGGCCGTGTTTAGGGGCGGGGCAGGGGAGGGGTTGGGTGGGTCAACTGGTGGCGAGTAACTTTTAAGGCCTGGCTAGTGGCTCAGGACTTGAAATTTTGAGCCCTGGGTCCTATAGTATGACTACTATAAGGAAAGACAGTCATTTCATGTATTAAACCTTATATGTGGCCCTTTGGTGATGTCATGAGCCACCGCTGAGACCCCCACAGACCTCATAAGTGGACAAGCACTGATTGACACAAAACACACCTACCTTTATTAAACAGGTAAAGCTTTTCCCTACGGGGTCTTCATTTGTGAATATCCGAGAATCCGGCTTTAACCATCCTCTGCGCTAAAAGGGGGGAGAAAAAATTGTTTCAAAAATCAAAAATGTCTCTTACAGCTCTGCTCCACTAGGGGGCACTCAAAGTCTTTTGTAGAAAACATAATTGTCTGTGATTGGCTGAATGTAACCATTTACCTTCTCTTCCGGGCTGGTTTTACATTCAAGTTGCTGCATTGGTGACAATTTCTGCATCTTTTCAAAATCTTCTTTTTTCTAGGGGGAAAGAAAAAAATAGATTGGAATATTGATCGTTAATTTTCAGTGATATGAGAATGAAGCAGAAGAAAGACGTCTGATTTATCCACTAAGCACTGGCGGTGACACAAATGCTACCGATGTCTATCAGTGTTTGCCCCCTATGTCCCTGTATACCGGCAGAAATCTAGTTAGTCAATATATTGTGGACATGGTCAGATGGAAATCAAATTACAATATACTGCATTTTATTACCCTGAGCTAAGGAAGCTGTCTCATGCTATTCCATTGTCCAACAGCAGGGCGGGGATAGTGAGGTTACCGAGCTGTATTGCTCTAACTATAGTAGAGAAAAGTCTGGTCACCAACCTGGCTTTGTTGCCTGGAAGGCTGGGTAAATCTCAGGAGTGGACAGACAGAAACATAGCTTTCATATATGCCAGCCATTCTCTTTCGGGGTTCCGTGGACCCCTAGGGTTCCTCCAGGGGTGGCTAGGGGCTCCATGAGCTGTGCATACCAAAAAAAAAAAAAGGCTAGTAGTGCATTACCAGGCACAACTTTATTGGAAAAGAAGTAAATAAGAGCCATAGGGTAATAAAGCATTATAGACCAGGATGGCCAGGGACGAAACACGTTAGCTGGCGAGTCTTGGTGACACCAGGATTGTGCTGATACTTCATCTTATGATAGTCAGCCTGCCACTTGGGTCTGGTCTATAATGCTTAATTAGCCTATGGCTCTTGTGATTATGCACTCGTTACCGTATATACTCGAGTATAAGCCGAGTTTTTCAGCACATTTTTTTGTGCTGAAAGTGCCCCCCCCCCCCCTCGGCTTATACTGGAGTCAAGCACTTTTCTGCAGCAGAGAATGACATTTTCCGACCTGACTTTGGGGCCCTGTATCTCGGGGCCACTTAGTGCTAGGAACCCCAGTGCAAACCCAGTGTAACCAACACTACAACATATCCAAATTTGGGGCTCCTAGCACCAAGTGGCCCCGAGATATGGGGGCCCCAAAGTCGGTTCGGAAATTTAATTCTCTGCTGCAGAAAAGTGCTTAAAATTTTCCGACCCGACTTTGGGGCCCCGTATTTTGGGGCCACTTGGTGCTAGGAGCCCCAAATTTGGTATGCCAACCCAGTGGAACCAACACTACAACATATATATACAATTTGGGGTTCCTAGCACCAAGTGGCCCCGAGATAAAGGGCCCCAAAGTCGGTCAACTGTGTCCATCTGCAGCAATGTCATTTCGGGACCCTTTGGCTGCAGCTAGGGGGCATCTAGGAACCCTTAACTACCAAGTTTGAAGTTCAGGGGACCTATAGCTGCAAATGGGCACAGTGAGGCTGCAAATGGGCATTGTTGACCCTCTTTTCCACTTACAGTAGCTGCGCATTTCTCACCCTAGGCTTATACTCGAGTCAATAATTTTTCCCATTTTGTTGTGGTAAAATTAGGTGCCTCGGCTTGTATTCGGGTCGGCTTATACTCGAGTATATACGGTATTTATTTATTTCCCAATAAAGTTGTATCTGGTAATACACTAGGTCTTTGCGCTCCTTTTTTCTATGTATGTTTGTCTTCAAGATTTCTCAATCTCAAGAGGGCAGGATCGGCGTAGCTCACCAGGATTTGATTATAAGTGACCTAAAGGCTTCGTAAGGGCCAAGATAGATCCAATATAGACCATTGAAAGGTCTGTATTGGATCTATCTTGGTCCTTACGAAACCTTTAGTGTTACGGTGTCTGGAGAACATTTTCGAGTTCCATGAGCTGTGGCTAACTGTCCACCTATCTGATGGTCCCTGCTTAGTTCAAGGTCCAACGCCACTTGGCAAAGCCAGTAGCATGACTGCAAGGGTGTCATTCTGGCCACCTTGCAAGGCAGACATATTTCCACTTATCACCACCAATGTAAGGGGCATTTTCCCAATGTCCCCCGATGGACTAATCTTAACAGGGGTTCTCCGAGACCTGAAAATTATTTCAAGGGTTCCTCCAAGATAAAAAGTTTGAACCCCAATCTCCCCACCTCTCACCACTCCCTTATGACCAGTGATCACCACTCCCACATACCCCAATCTCCCCACCTCTCACCACTCCCTTATGACCAGTGATCACCACCCCCACATACCCCAATCTCCCCACCTCTCACCACTCCCTTATGACCAGTGATCACCACCCCACATACCCCAATCTCCCCACCTCTCACCACTCCCTTATGACCAGTGATCACCACCCCACATACCCCAATCTCCCCACCTCTCACCACTCCCTTATGACCAGTGATCACCACCCCCACATACCCCAATCTCCCCACCTCTCACCACTCCCTTATGACCAGTGATCACCACCCCCACATACCCCAATCTCCCCACCTCTCACCACTCCCTTATGACCAGTGATCACCACCCCACATACCCCAATCTCCCCACCTCTCACCACTCCCTTATGACCAGTGATCACCACCCCCACATACCCCAATCTCCCCACCTCTCACCACTCCCTTATGACCAGTGATCACCACCCCACATACCCCAATCTCCCCACCTCTCACCACTCCCTTATGACCAGTGATCACCACCCCCACATACCCCAATCTCCCCACCTCTCACCACTCCCTTATGACCAGTGATCACCACCCCGCATACCCCAATCTCCCCACCTCTCACGACTCCCTTATGACCAGTGATCACCACCCCGCATACCCCAATTTTTTATGTCTTTGACCTTTGACATCTTTGATGTCAGAGGAAGAGTTTTTGCTCCATCATTGGTATTAGTGGGAGGAACGGGGCAAGCAAAGGGCCGCATCCGGCCTGAGGGCCGTAGTTTGGAGACCACTGGTTTAAGCAATGAGCAATAATCTGTAATCTGTAAGGTTTGCCGATGAGATTTCCAAATGTAGACGTTTTTAGTTTGCCCGGAGTATTTCTCAAATAAGTGGCAACTCATACGGTCATACAGACTCTTGGACACAAATTGAACGATCAAAAACAAAAAAAAGATCAAAAAATGCTCTGAACTTTGAGTTTAGTCGATCGAGCTTGGTGCTGGAAAGCTGGAGAAAAAACATAAAAATGTTCCTAATTTTTTTGGCATATATACTGCCTGCAAATAGACATGTTCAATAACCAAAACAAATTGTTGGGAATGGATGAAGTACTGACCTGCAGGTACACATATGCGCTGTCTTCTACAGATTTCTGTTTTTGCAGGGGGTGCCTCTTGTCTTTGCTTCCCTCCTCCGTCCGGTTTATGGAGAATTCCTGAAGGACCTTGGTGTCTGGTCGCGTCGGCACTTGAGGTTTCAGGGACACCGCATGTTCCTTGGCGGCTTTTGCCCTTTTCTCTTCTTGCTTTCTGAATAAAAGCTTTCCGTTTGCAATGATGATGGAGGCGAATCTCTTAATGTCTTCTGGGATTGTCCTGGCTACCATGACAAACTGGTCGAGGTCATCGGGTGTGGTGCGGGGTTTATCAAAGACCAGCGCTTGCAAAGACCATTTGCACAGATTAATGCACTCTTGGTTCCTGGAAAGAGTCTGGAAAGAGTCTGAGAGAGTTTGCAGTTGGTTGTTGATCCTGAGTTGGATGTTGACGTCTGTTAAGTGAGCCGTGTTGGCTTTGATGGTCTGGGCAAAGTCAATGAATTGCCTCAAAGTAGAGATGATGCTATTAACAGCTCTGTGAATGTCTTCAAGGTTCGACTCCATATTATCCTGCAGCCTCCACTTGCTGCTCACGAAGATCATTAGACTTGCGATGGAACTGGACACCCGCTCTTGCAGTTCGGTTAAATTCTTGATGACCACTTCTGGCTCTACGATCAGTTCACTTGAGCTGTCCTCAGAGGTGGACGTTGTGACAGACTCGCTCGAAGTGGTCGATGAAGTGGACAACGTGCTGGTCCGACTTTCTGAACTCGACACGGACAACCTGTCGTATTGAGGCTTATGTAAAGACGGCTTGTTGTCCTTCGGCAGCGGCGGAGGGACGTCGTAAATCCGATCGTGGCCCACCAAGCTGCCCACTTCCATTTTTGGTGGAGAACCAACAGCTGACCCTCTTGGGATGTCGTAAACATTTTCCTTGGAGTCAATATTCTCCATCCTTGGTTTACCAAAACTCGACGAGACTTTTTTTCGTAAACTTCCATTCTGATACGGAGGGGAGGCGTCGCGAGAAGCTGGAATGTCGTAAAGACATTGATTGGCCACTGTTGACTTACTGGGTGGGATATCGTATATTTGGCCCTCGTTCTTGGAATGCACCGGCCCATATCGAGTTGGTGGCACGTCGTAGACCATATTTTGGTCTATGGATATCTTTCGGCAGTTGGGTGATAACATGTTTCTCTCTGGAGACAAAGGGATATCATAAATCCAGTCAGACTTGCGGGGATTTGGTAGGGTGTTGTACTGGCTGCCAACAGGTGGTGTCACGCTCCTGTTTCTCTGAACCAGCGTTCCGGTTGGTGGAATATCGTATACCTGAAAGGAATATGAGTTGGTCAATATATGCTTTAAATACATTGTATGTTCCACCAAAGAGATGGCGTATGGTTCTCATAAAGGACCTATCAGAATTCTCCAGAAGTCTCCAACTTATAATGCCCCATACACGCGGTCGGATTTTCCGACGAAAAATGTCCTATCGGACAATGTTGTCGGAAATTCCGACCGTGTGTGGGCTCCATCGGACTTTTTCCGTCGGATTTTCCGACGGACAAAGTTTTATCTCCTGCTCTCAAATTTTCCGACAACAAAGTCCTATCGGACTTTTTCCGATCGTGTGTAGCGAATTCCGACGGACAAAGTGCCACGCATGCTCAGATCACATTACAAGACCAAAGCTATTGGCTACTAGCCTCTACGTAGTCCCGTCGTACGCAACGAACGTCACCACGTTCAGGATGATCGGATTTTCCGACAACTTTGTCCGACCGTGTGTATGCAACACCAGTGTCGGACAAAATCCGTCGGAAAAAATCCGACGGATTTTGTGGTCGGAATTTCCGACCGTGTGTACGGGGCATAAGCCAACCTCAATGCACTGTTTATTTGGGCACCTAAAGTGGCAAATGAGGTTTAATGTTGATAAATGTAAAATGATGCACTTGAGGGGGCTAGGAATATGCATGCATCATACATACTGGGGGGGGGGGGGGGTATAGCTGGGGGACTCAATGGTGGAGAAGGATCTGGGGGTTTTGGTAGATCATAAGCTCAATAATAACATGCAATGCCAAGCAGCGGTTTCCAAGTCCTTTCTTGTATTATAGGAGATATGGACTCTAGAGAGAGAGATCATTACCGTATTTATCGCCGTATAACACGCACTTTTCCCCCTTAAAATCAGGGGAAAATCGTGGGTGCGTGTTATACGCCGATCCCCCTCGGATTTTAAGGAAACGAGCGAGCGGAGCCGAGATACACAAAGCCGAAGTACACTCAGCTTTACTCGTCTCCTCTCGCAGTCCCGCCCACCTCCGCTGATTGCGAGAGGAGAGGAGCGAGCGCCGCTGACATGCAGAAAGCCGAATGTACTTCAGCTAGTCTCGGCTCCTCTCGCAGTCCCGCCCCTGACTGTGAGCAGAGCCGAGTCCTCCCTGATGACCTGATGACTGGTGAGGAAATATTCAAGAAGCAGCAGGAGAGGTGGCGGAAGCACAAATCTTCAGAACTAATAAGCAGAAGCAGGGAGATCCTTGCACTGCAGGTTTTCAGCTACAGCTTCCTCTCCAGCAAGGAGAACAGCAGTGACCAAATCTCACTCCAAATCTGGCAAGACTAACAGTCAGGGGCAGCAGACTAATAACAACATCATCTCAGTCTAAGCAAAGTGACTGGAGCTCAAGGACTGTTTTTTTTATTTTTTATTTTTTTATATATATATATATATATAATGTTGCCGTATATTGTGCCATATCAGGAAGTAATTTAATGCAGACTTCTAAAGTTACTGAAATTTTCACTTTAACTTACATTGGAGGCTTTGGAGGTCTTGGCATTGCTCCTTTCTGGTGTGTCCGGACTTGATGGGATGTCGTAAATTTGCTGTTGTTGACTTTGATCCACAGATAAGTTAAATGGGGACCGCCCATTGACCGGTGATGGTGTTTTACCTCTCTGCAAAAAAAACAAAAACAAGAAATGTAAAGAACATTCTTTCAAGTCAATCCAGCAGTTGCTTTACTAAATACCATATATACTCGAGTATAAGCCGAGTTTTTTGGGCTGAAACCCCCCCCCCGGCTTATACTCGAGTGAGGGTGCCCATCTGCAGCCGTTCCTTTGATTACTAAAACAGCAGGTGTCTCCCGCTGTGTTATGCAGTCTCTTCGGCGGCCATCCATTGTAACAAAGCCCCGCCTCCTCCTCATCCACAATAGAGGAACACTGATACAATCCTAGGAAACTATCGGTGTTCCATCTATCACGGACGAGGAGGAGGCGGGGCTTTGTTACAATGGACAGCCGCAGAACAGACTGCAAAACACAGCGGGAGACACCCACTGTTTTAGTAATCAAAGGTACGGCTGCAGATGGGCACAATGAGGCTGCAAATTGGCACAGTGAGGCTGCAAATGGGCACAATGAGGCTGCAAATGGACACACTAAGTCTGAAAATGGGCACAAAGAGGCTGCAAATGGGCACAGTGAGGCTGCAAATGGGCACAGTAAGGCTGCAGATGGGCACAGTGAGGCTGCAAATGGGCACAGTGAGGCTGCAAATGGGCACGAGGCTGGAAATGGACACAGTGAGGCTGCAAATGGGCACAGTAAGGCTGCAAATGGGCACAGTGAGGCTGCAGATAGGCACAATAAGGCTGCAGATGGGCACAGTGAGGCTGCAGATGGGCACAGTGAGGCTGCAGATGGGCACAGTGAGGCTGCAAATGGGCACAATGAGGCTGCAGATGGGCACAGTGAGGCTGCAGATGGGCACAGTGAGGCTGCAAATGGGCACAATGAGGCTGCAGATGGGCACAGTGAGGCTACAAATGGGCACAGTGAGGCTGCAGATGGGCACAGTAAGGGCTGCAGATGGGCACACTGAGGCTGCAAATGGGCTCAATGAGGCTGCAAATGGGCACAGTGAGGCTGCAGATGGGCATTGTTTACCCAGTAGCTGCTGCATTTTCTCACCCTAAGCTTATACTCGAGTCAATACGTTTCCCAAGTTTTTTGTTGTAAAATTAGGTGCCTCGGCTTATATTCGGGTCGGCCTATACTCGAGTATAAACGGTAATTCAAATCTAACAGCGAGCTTCCATAAAATAAGGTAGGACCTCTACCCAAGCAGTGAATGGAACTTCCTGGTTCCTCTCCATACTTCCATATTCTCTGTATAATTATTATGGTATAGTCACTGGGGGAACCAGTGATATGTTATGGCCCCTGTAGAATCACTCCAGAGGACCCAGGAAGTTCAGCTCACAACGGAGAACTAACAGCAGGTCGAAGGTGGGGAAGATCTCCATGCAGTGGTCACAAACATCTGTAGAACCTCCAACCAACAACCCTACTAGAACCTCCAAACCAACCCTACTAGAACCTCCAACCAACAACCCTACTAGAACCTCCAAACCAACCCTACTAGAACCTCCAACCAACAACCCTACTAGAACCTCCAAACCACCCCTAATAGAACCTCCAACCAACAACCCTACTAGAACCTCCAACCAACAACCCTACTAGAACCTCCAAACCACCCCTACTAGAACCTCCAACCAACAACCCTACTAGAACCTCCAACCAACAACCCTACTAGAACCTCCAAACCACCCCTACTAGAACCTCCAACCAACAACCCTACTAGAACCTCCAACCAACAACCCTACTAGAACCTCCAAACCAGCCCTACTAGAACCTCCAAACCAACAACCCTACTAGAACCTCCAACCAACAACCCTACTAGAACCTCCAAACCACCCCTACTAGAACCTCCAACCAACAACCCTACTAGAACCTCCAACCAACAACCCTACTAGAACCTCCAAACCACTCCTACTAGAACCTCCAACCAACAACCCTACTAGAACCTCCAAACCAACCCTACTAGAAACTCCAACCAACAACCCTACTAGAACCTCCAAACCAACCCTACTAGAACCTCCAACCAACAACCCTACTAGAACCTCCAAACCAACCCTACTAGAACCTCCAACCAACAACCCTACTAGAACCTCCAAACCAACCCTACCCCATTTCACTTGTAAAGTAAAAAAACAAAGGTGGGATGAGGGGTGTCATTCTAATCTGTATCAAAAAATAAATAAAAAATATCTCTGACTGGATTGAAATAAAAGAGGTTGACTGCGGCATGTTACCTGGGTGGAGGAGGGGGGCGTGTTCAGTTTGGAAGGTGGGACATCATACAGCTCGGCCTGGCTTATACTGGAGGCCTTCGAGGCCCGTGGGAGAGTGAACAAATGCTGCAAGCAAAAAAAAAGAGAAAATAAAATAATAGGCATTTATTATTTATGGTTTCGAAAAACAAGTACCTAATATACCTAAAATTACTTTTTAATTTACTTTTTAATTACTCTTCAACAGAGTGACTTTTGGTGGTGCGGGAGATTTATGATTTTTTTTCGAAAAAATCTTCCAACTTCTAAAGAGTCCCTTTTAAATAATATATGTGGTTTGCCCATGCAGGGTGAAGCAGCCATATTTATGTTTTCCTTTGCTCCCCTGCTACTCCGTTCAGTGGTGGAGAAGGTTTCGGCGTTGGTACTTCATGATTGGCCCAGTGATGTTACATAGGGAGTTGTTAGCCTTGTGGAAACTCCAACCGCAGTGACTCAGGGCTGGGCTTTCAGGGGGCTTTTTCTCTTTATGTTCTCAGGAAAGGAAATGTGTGCCGCTGGTGGGGCCACCAGTAAAATGAATCTTTCTGCCTCGTCCTAAATGCCCCATTTTTTCTGCCCCCTCCATTGGTTGTAAGGATGCTGGCGGCCAGGCTGCACAGGGTCATTGATTGCTATGATGCTTTGGGCCAAGCTGCACAGCATCAGCAGTTACTAGGATGCTGGCAACTGGGCCAAACAACATCACTGGTTGCTAGGATGCAGACAGCTGGGCTGCACAGAGTCACCGGTTGCTAGGACCCTGGCAACCAGGCCACACAACGTGAATGGCTGCTATGATGCCGAGGGCTGAGTTGCACAGCATCCTTGGTTGCTGGGATGCTGGCAACTGGGCCAAACAACATCACTGGTTGCTAGGATGCAGGCAGCTGGGCTGCACAGAGTCATCAGTTGCTAGGACCCTGGCAACCAGGCCACACAGCATCAGTGGTTGCTATGATTCTGGGGGCCGAGCTGTACAGCATCACTGGTTGTGGGGCACAGTGGCTGCGTTTGATGGGCACAGTGGCTGCGTTTGATGGGCACAGTGGCTGCGTTTGATGGCACAGTGGCAGCAATTAATGGGCACATTGGCTGAGTTTGATGGCACAGTGGTGGCAATTGATGGGCACAGTGGCGGCAATTAAAGGTGTTTTTTTTCAGAATTTTTCAGTTTGTTTGCGCCCCCCTCCCCCCAAAAAAAATTTTGAGCCCCAGCCGCCACTGCTCTGGAGCTTTAAGGAGCTGAACATTTCGGAGGCTCACACAGCTTGTTCCTCACAAGATCCAAAAAAACATCTTTTCTATAAATAAAACATTTTGCTGACTGATGAGGAAAGCAGGAGAGGAATGCATCTCTGCCAGCACCCAGCCTGAAGTGGAGAGGCCCCGGCGCGCACCGTCCCCTGTTTTTTGGCTCCTGTTGGAGACGTGACCCAGCTGCTCCCAACAGCTGAATATGTCAAGTGCTTAAACATTTGTGTCGTGCAAAATCCAGGAGCGAGGGTTCAGCGGGGCCCTCATAGTGCTCTACAGAGGTTCCCCATATGGCCCCGCCGTGTTTTCAGCGAGCGCTTGCGTCAAGCTGTCACCGTTCAGATGGAACGCAACAAAAAAAAAATACAAAAATATGCACCCTCCGACTCTAAACCCACCCAAGGGAACCCGAGGAAGGCAGCCTCAGGCTTACCAAATGTCCCCTCTTTTCATATGTCACCCCCCCTCCCCCCCTCGCAGGTCGGATGAGAAAAGTGCCAGCACAATTTTACCTGCCGGGACCAGCAAAAGAGAACAACGACTCGCTCTTCTAGCCAATGAGGGAGCAACGCACGTCGTCAGAAGTATAACGCCCCGTACACACGATCGGACTTTCCGACAACCAAAACCGTGGATTTTTGTTCGCAGGTTGTTGGCTCCAACTTGTCTTGCATACGCACAAATGTTGGCCAACAATTACGAACGTAGTGACGTACAAGGCGTACGGCGAGCCGAGAAAAAGGAAGTTCAATAGTCATGTGATTTCTCCATTATGCCGCGTACACGCGATCGGAATTCTCGTCGGAGAAAAAGCTCTGATGGAAGGAATAGTGCCCTATTATTGGTGTCGGTGGAAGGAATAGTGCCCTATTATTGGTGTCAGTGTCAGTGGGAGGAATAGTGCCCCATCTTTGGTGTCAGTTGGAGGAATAGTGCCCTCATCATTGGTGTCGGTGGGAGGAATAGTGCCCTATTATTGGTGTCGGTGGAAGGAATAGTGCCCCATCTTTGGTGTCGGTGGAAGGAATAGTGCCCTATTATTGGTGTCAGTGGGAGGAATAGTGTCCCATCGTTGGTATTAGTGGGAGGAATAGTGCCCCATCATTGGTGTCAGTGGGAGGAATAGTGCCCTCATCATTGGTGTCGGTGGGAGGAATAGTGCCCCATCATTGGTGTCAGTGGGAGGAATAGTGCCCTCATCATTGGTATCAGTGGAAGGAATAGTGCCCCATCATTGGTGTCAGTGGGAGGAATAGTGCCCTATTATTGGTGTCAGTGGGAGGAATAGTGTCCCATCGTTGGTATCAGTGGGAGGAATAGTGCCCCATCATTGGTGTCGGTGGGAGGAATAGTGCCCTCATCATTGGTGTCGGTGGGAGGAATAGTGCCCTCATCATTGGTGTCGGTGGGAGGAATAGTGCCCTATTATTGGTGTCGGTGGAAGGAATAGTACCCTATTATTGGTGTCGGTGGAAGGACTAGTGCCCTAAGGGCCGGATAAAAATAAGCAAAGGGCCTTGGAGACCCCCCTGCTGTATAGCAATCATCGTGCCGGTGAGTTGTTGCCGGTATCACGATTGCTGGTGGACCATAAAGCGTGATTCACTATAAAGTGGAACTTTGTGGAACTTTGCCCAAAAAGTGAAGCCCTGCTGGATGGCATCCTTCACCCAAGACCGAATTATGGGGGAGGGGTATGAGTACTGATTTATATCGGTACCCGTTCTCACCTTTGCAATCTTATGGCGATGATGGTGCCCCGCCCCCTCCTGGAGGCTTCTGGGAGAGGTCACATGTCCCGAGAGGCTTTAGGATCATTCATAAAGCGCTGCACAGGAGCATTGGAGAGACAACCCTGGTTCCTCGGGAAGACCTCACCGGACCCCCGGCACTACTATATACATATATATATACATACAGTCTTTGTAGCTGGTGACTTTTTAAAAAACAAAAAACAAACTGAAGTTCCTCTTTAAGATTTTCAACAGGGAAAATAATTCCTTGTTAATCCTCCGAGGCCGATGGAAATTCCCCATATTATCATCCTTCGGTATCATTTATAATAATTATTCATGTCCAGTTGTATTTTGTGCAATTAGAGACACTTCCAGATATTTGTTGGGGGGCTAGATCTAGCTTCTTTTGTTGAATTTGGATTTTTCCTGTACTGGAAGTCAGAGGCAACTGGTGCTCGATATTTTAAAGAGGGGGACAGATGGGAAACCGATGGTGAATATTGATTTGCTAAAATCACAAAGTGGGAGGGCTCGGGGCGAAGAGCACTGTCCTGATTGGCCCGGGACAAGAAGCCAGAAACCGATGGCGAATATTGATTTGCTAAAATCACAAGGTGGGAGGGCTCGGGCGCAGAGCACTGTCTTGATTGGCCGGGACGAGCAGCCGGATACCGATGGAGAATATTAATTCACTAAAATCACAAAGTGGGAGGGCTCGGGGCGCAGAGCACTGTCCTGATTGGGCGAGACGAGAAGCCAGAAACCAATGGAGAATATTGATTCGCTAAAATCACAAAGTGGGAGGGCTCGGGCGCAGAGCACTGCTCTGATTGGCCGGGACGAGCAGGCGGAAACCGATGGAGAATATTAATTTGCTAAAATTACAAAGTGGGAGGGCTCAGGGGCAGAGCACTGTCCTGATTGGCCGGGATGAGAAGCCTGAAACCGATGGCGAATATTAATTCGGTAAAATCACAGAGTGGGGGGGGGGCTCGGGGCGCAGAGGAAAACCTACAACAGGCCAATTAGAGCCTCAGGCTCTAATCATGTGCTTGTAAAAAAAGTGATGGGGCTCATAGAGACCTATTAGTCCGGCGCTCCGCACAGTACACAGCCACACACATAGAACAATTGATTTTTAAATTATGAAAGAGCCCCGGAGCAATCATAAAAAAATTAAAAATACAGAATTATGATTTTTCTTTTTTTCAAGAATTCTGAGTTTAATTATTTTTTTTTTTTTTTACAAAATTCTGAGTTTGAAAGTCAGAATTCTTACTTTTAAACCCAGAATTCTGAGTTTGAAAGTCAGAATTCTGACTTTAAATCTCATAATTCTGACTTTAAATATCAGAATTCTGACTTTTAATCTCAGAATTCTGACTTTTAAACCCAGAATTCTGACTTTGAAACTCAGAATTCTAACTTTAAATCTCTTAGAATTCTGACTTTAAATCTCAGAATTACGACTTTGAAACTCAGAATTCTAACTTTTGAATCTCAGAATTCTGACTTTTAATCTCACAAATCTGACTTTTAATCTCACAATTCTGACTTTGAAACTCAGAATTCTGACTTTAAATCTCAGAATTCTGACTTTAAATCTCAGAATTCTGACTTTAAATCTCAGAATTCTGACTTTGAAACTCAGAATTCTGACTTTAAATCTCAGAATTCTGACTTTAAATCTCAGAATTCTGACTTTAAATCTCAGAATTCTGACTTTGAAACTCAGAATTCTGACTTTGAAACTCAGAATTCTGACTTTGAAACTCAGAATTCTGACTTTGAAACTCAGAATTCTAACTTTTGAATCTCAAAATTCTAACTTTTGAATCTCAAAATTCTAACTTTTGAATCTCAAAATTCTGACTTTCAAAGTCAGAATTCTGTACTGTAAAAAAAAAAATATATATTTTTTCAAAATCATAATTCTGTTTTTTTTTTATATGATGGCCCCAGGGCTCTTCCGTATTAAATAAATGATAATATGACTAACATTTTTTTACTTTAAGATGTAACACTCGGCGACATCTCTCTCCATTTCCTTACCTGACTGGAAGAGCTGTTGGCTTTTTCGTAAAATATTTCGGCAGGAGATGACAGCGGGGTCTGATAGATGTCCCCAGGTGGGGTCTTTGGCGTCATCGGGGTGATGTACAGGTTCTCCATTGGCTCATACATAGATCCAGACTCCATCCTGGGTGCTGAGGGCACCTGGTAGATGTTCTGGGGGCTCGGCAGCCTCCCCAGAGAGTTGTAGTTGAAGTGGGTGGAAGGAGAGTCATTCTGCTGGATGGTGAAGAGCTGAAGACGATTGGCCGGGGCCAGGCCTTGCCGCCCGTGTAGATAGCACCGCCACCAGCCTTCGCTGCCGAAGACGTTCCGTTCCAACACGGTCAAGATGTCCCCTTTGCGGAAGGCGAGCTCGTCCGCGCACTCGGCCTTGTTATCGTACAACGCTTTGGCCAACATGTTCTACGAGAGAAAGACGATGTTGGGTTAGTTTTTTGGTAATGGAAGCGGACGCTGAGTATCCTCAGGATAAGAACCGATCGTGATTATTAGTGAAGCTTCATTATAGGGTTTATACTGAAAGTTCGGAGTGTAAGTGTTGCCCTTTATTGGGTGATGCAAGCTCTCGGGCTGATTTGGACCCCTTCCTCGGGGGCTTTATACATTTTATTGAGGAAGGGATCAAAGTTGCCCTGAAAGCTTGCACCTTCAATAACTCTACTTACCCAAAGAAGGGGGTCACTTACACTCCATATTCGTGGCATTAATCAATGGCCAACGTGGTAAATACTCTACTACTGCTAGGATGGTTTATACCATCTTCTCACTGCGAGGGCCACTTTGTATATTTTACAAATATTCACAGGGCAAAAAAAAAAAAGTTAAGAAGTTAATGCTTAAGTTTTACTTTGAAGTTTTTTTTATTTTTCATGATATGATTTAGAGCAACAGAGTCTTCAGTAAAACAAAGCAAAGACATTCCAAATGAACTAAAGCCCATCAGAGTCCTTTAGAGTCCCCCCTTAAATCAGAGACCTCCTTACATAAGAGTACTCATCAGAATGCCCCCTTACATCAGGGTCCACATCAGAATGCCCCCTTACATCAGGGTCCACGTCAGAATGCCCCCTTACATGAGGGTCACCATCAGAGTGCCCCCTTACATGAGGGTCCCCGTTAGAGTGCCCCCTTACATGAGGGTCCCCATCAGAATGCCCCCTTACATCAATGTCCTCATCAGAGTGCTCTCGTACATCAGTGTCCCCGTCAGAGTGCCCCTTACATCAGTGTCCCCATCAGAGTGCCCCCTTACATTAGTGTCCCCATCAGAGTGCCCCCTTACATCAGTATGCCCCCTTACATCAGGGTCCCCATCAGAATGCCCCCTTACATGAGGGTCCCCGTTGGAGTGCCCCCTTACATGAGGGTCCCCATCAGAATGCCGCCTTACATCAGTGTCCCCATCAGAGTGCCCCCCCCCTTACATCAGGGTCCCAATCAGAATGTCCCCTTGCATCTGGGTCACCATCAAAGTGCCCCGTTACATCAGGGTCCCCATCAGTATGCCCCCTTACATCAGGGTCCCCATCAGAATACCCCCTTACATGAGAGTACCCATCAGTGTCCCCTCTTACAACAGGGTCCCCATCAGAGTGCCCCCTTACATGACGTGCCCCCTTACATCAGGGTTCCCATCAGAGTGCCCCCTTACATCAGAGTCCCCAACAGAGTTGCCCCCTTACATCAGGGTTCCCATCAGAGTGCCCCTCTTATATCAGGGTTCCCCCCTTACATCGGAGTTCCCAGTGTGCCCCCTTACATCGGGGTCCCCATCAGAGTGCCCCTCTTACATCAGGATCCCCATCAGAATGCCCCCTTCCATGAGGGTCCTCATCAGAGTGCCTCCTTACATCAGGGTCCCCCCACCAGATGCTGCACCAGATTCTGCACTCTCTGGTTATACTAAATCTCCTCATAGCCTTTTGGGGGCCACAACATCCCCTTCATCAGGGCTCAATAATGAACTCAGCAGCAAAGACACGCCATAGAAAACCAAGTCATAAAAACCAGACAGGGATTCTAACACCCGACTCTCTTAAACATTTGGCGGTAGATAGTTTTTATGAATAAAGTAAAGCAGGGTGTCAGACCCTGAATACACCTTTAATGGGGTTGGGCCGGAGATGACGGTCATGTGCTCCGGAGAGAACAGTATGTTAAATGGAAGCAGATCCACAATACGGAGGCACATGGAACTTTGAAGTAGGAAAATAATTATTAGCAGACCTCTCACCCACTGACACCGCTACTTTCTGTTCAAAACAAACCAACCGTGATAAAAATCCCCATTGCACAATTCCACTCGGCCATCCCAAAAACACACACAGGCCCTGGGCTGAGCCTCTCCGGGGGGTAAAGAAGCCCAACACCGGCTAAAACCGGCCGAAAAGGTCATACCAATGGAATGCCTGGAGGGGCCTATAAGTTGCAGAGCCCCAGGGTATAGGGTGCAGAGCCCCAGGGTATAGGGTGCAGAGCCCCAGGGTATAGGGTGCAGAGCCCCAGGGTATAGGTTGCAGAGCCCCAGGGTATAGGGTGCAGAGCCCCAGGGTATAGGGTGCAGAGCCCCAGGGTATAGGGTGCAGAGCCCCAGGGTATAGGGTGCAGAGCCCCAGGGTATAGGGTGCAGGTTTTGTTCAGAGCCCCAAAATACAGTTACCCCCAAGAGCTCAGGTCAGGGCCGGGACAACACAGAGGGGGGGGGGGCAAAAGGGGCATGTGGGCAGTGCCCCGGGCACTGTGGTATCATGTGAAGTGGGGGCTCTGATGGGAAACCTGGTGAAGGGGAGGGCTCTGAAGGGGACCCCGATGTAGGGGGGCTCTGATGGGGACCCTGATGTAGGGGGGCTCTGATGAAGACCCTGATGTGGGGGGGCTCTGATGGGGACCCTGATGTACGGGGGTCTCTGATGAGGACCCTGGTGTAAAGGGAGGCTCTGATTGGGGACCCTGATGTAGGGGGGCTCTGATGAAGACCCTGATGTAGGGGGGCTCTGATGGGGACCCTGATGTAGGGGGGCTCTGATGAAGACCCTGATGTGGGGGGGCTCTGATGGGGACCCTGATGTAAAGGGGGGCTTTGATGAGGACCCTGATGTACGGGGGGCTCTGATGAGGACCCTGGTGTAAAGGGAGGCTCTGATTGGGGACCCTGATGTAGGGGGGCTCTGATGAGGACCCTGATGTGGGGGGGAGGCTCTGATGAGGACCCTGATGTAGGGGGGGGCTCTGATGGGGACCCTGATGTGGGGGGGGCTCTGACGGGGAACCTGATGTAGGGGGGCTCTGATGGGGAACCTGATGTAAAGGGAGGCTCTGATGAGGACCCTGATGTAGGGGGGGGGCTCTGATGGGGACCCTGATGTAGGGGGGGGCTCTGATGGGGACCCTGATGTGGGGGGGGGGCTCTGATGGGGAACCTGATGTAGGGGGGGCTCTGATGGGGGACATGATGTAGAGGGGGCTCTGATGAGGACCCTGATGTAGGGGGGGCTCTGATGGGGACCCTGATGTAGGGAGGGCTCTGATGGGGACCCTGATGTAAAGGGAGGCTCTGATGGGGACCCTGATGTAGGGGAGGGGCTCTGATGGGGACCCTGATGTAGGGGGGGGGGGGCTCTGATGGGGACCCTGATGTAGGGGGGGGGCTCTGATGGGGACCCTGATGTAGGGGGGGGGGCTCTGATGGGGACCCTGATGTAGGGGAGGGGCTCTGATGGGGACCCTGATGTAGGGGGGGGGGGGGCTCTGATGGGGACCCTGATGTAGGGGGGGGGGCTCTGATGGGGACCCTGATGTAGGGGGGGCTCTGATGGGGAACCTGATTTAAAGGAAGGCTCTGATGGGGACCCTGATGTAGGGGGGGCTCTGATGAGGAACCTGGTGAAGGGGAGGGCTCTGAAGGGGACCCCGATGTAGGGGGGCTCTGATGGGGACCCTGATGTAGGGGGGCTCTGATGAAGACCCTGATGTGGGGGGGCTCTGATGGGGACCCTGATGTACGGGGGTCTCTGATGAGGACCCTGGTGTAAAGGGAGGCTCTGATTGGGGACCCTGATGTAGGGGGGCTCTGATGAAGACCCTGATGTAGGGGGGCTCTGATGGGGACCCTGATGTAGGGGGGCTCTGATGAAGACCCTGATGTGGGGGGGCTCTGATGGGGACCCTGATGTAAAGGGGGGCTTTGATGAGGACCCTGATGTACGGGGGGCTCTGATGAGGACCCTGGTGTAAAGGGAGGCTCTGATTGGGGACCCTGATGTAGGGGGGCTCTGATGAGGACCCTGATGTGGGGGGGAGGCTCTGATGAGGACCCTGATGTAGGGGGGGGCTCTGATGGGGACCCTGATGTGGGGGGGGCTCTGACGGGGAACCTGATGTAGGGGGGCTCTGATGGGGAACTTGATGTAAAGGGAGGCTCTGATGAGGACCCTGATGTAGGGGGGGGCTCTGATGGGGACCCTGATGTAGGGGGGGGCTCTGATGGGGACCCTGATGTAGGGGGGGGGGGGGGGGGGGGGGCTCTGATGGGGAACCTGATGTAGGGGGGGCTCTGATGGGGGACATGATGTAGAGGGGGCTCTGATGAGGACCCTGATGTAGGGGGGGGCTCTGATGGGGACCCTGATGTAGGGAGGGCTCTGATGGGGACCCTGATGTAAAGGGAGGCTCTGATGGGGACCCTGATGTAGGGGAGGGGCTCTGATGGGGACCCTGATGTAGGGGGGGGGGCTCTGATGGGGACCCTGATGTAGGGGGGGGGGCTCTGATGGGGACCCTGATGTAGGGGGGGGGCTCTGATGGGGACCCTGATGTAGGGGAGGGGCTCTGATGGGGACCCTGATGTAGGGGGGGGGGGGCTCTGATGGGGACCCTGATGTAGGGGGGGGGGGCTCTGATGGGGACCCTGATGTAGGGGGGGCTCTGATGGGGAACCTGATTTAAAGGAAGGCTCTGATGGGGACCCTGATGTAGGGGGGCTCTGATGAGGAACCTGATGTAAAGGGAGGCTCTGATGGGGACCCTGATGTAGAGGGGGCTCTGATGAGGAACCTGATGTAAAGGGAGGCTCTGATGGGGACCCTGATGTAGGGGGGTTCTGATGGGGACCCTGATTTAAAGGGAGTCTCTGATGGGGTCCCTGATATAGGGGGGCTCTGATGGGGACCCTGATGTAAAGGGAGGCTCTGATGGGGACCCTGATGTAGGGGGGCTCTGATGGGGACCCTGATTTAAAGGGAGGCTCTGATGGGGACCCTGATGTAGGGGGGGCTCTGATGGGGGACCTAATGTAAAGGGGATCTGATGGGGGACCTGATGTAGGGGGGCTCTGATGGGGACCCAGATGTAAAGGGGTATCTGATGGGGGACCTGATGTAGGGGGGCTCTGATGGGGACCCTGATGTAAAGGGAGGCTCTGATGGGGACCCTGATGTAAAGGGGGGCTCTGATGAGGACCCTGATATAGGGGGGGCTCTGATGGGGGAAATGATGTAGAGGGGGCTCTGATGAGGACCCTGATGTAGGGGGGGGGGGCTCTGATGGGGACCCTGATGTAAAGGGAGGCTCTGATGGGGACCCTGATGTAGGGGGGGTTCTGATGGGGACCCTGATGTAAAGGGAGGCTCTGATGGGGACCCTGATGTAGGGGGGGTTCTGATGGGGACCCTGATTTAAAGGGAGGCTCTGATGGGGACCCTGATGTAGGGGGGCTCTGATGGGGACCCTGATGTAAAGGGAGGCTCTGATGGGGACCCTGATGTAGGGGGGCTCTGATGGGGGGACCCTGATGTAAAGGGAGGCTCTGATGGGGAAACTGATGTAGGGGGGGGGGGGCTCTGATGGGGACCCTGATTTAAAGGGAGGCTCTGATGGGGACCCTGATGTAGGGGGGCTCTGATGGGGACCCTGATGTAAAGGGAGGCTCTGATGAGGACCCTGATGTAGGGGGGGCTCTGATGGGGGACATGATGTAGAGGGGGCTCTGATGAGGACCCTGATGTAGGGGGGGGGGGCTCTGATGGGGACCCTGATGTAAAGGGAGGCTCTGATGGGGACCCTGATGTAAGGGGGGATCTGATGGGGAACCTGATGTAAAGGGGGGCTCTGATGGGGACCCTGATGGGGAATGTATGTGTAAAATGTACAATGTGCACCTTGTAATGCTATAGGACAGGAAGTGTGTTATTGGCAGGATCACCAGGTGAAAATAATGAAAACCAAGAAAACGAATGCAGCCGCCACATCTAAGGACTGGTGATCTGTAATATACAGGATTACATTTTTATTGTTGGGTTTACTCGCACTTTACAGTATATCTGAGATCTGCGCTCAGCGGGATATAAATCTCTCCCCTCTCAGCCAATCACATTGACAGACACATTTTCAGAATGTCAGCAGAAAAAAAAAATAAACCTGGAAAGTTGTTTTGGGATGTCGGGAAGGAAACCTGAACCTCCTATATTTTTATCCTCAGCATTTGCTGCTCGGAGCAGCTGGTTTAAAGGGAAAATGACTCCTCTCAGCTGATAGTGGAGGGACCCCGAGAACAAAGACCCCTTTCACAGCACCGAGAGACCGGCAGCAGGTCCTACAGCTGTCACCCACCGACAGCAGATCACACTTCTGCCATGATGGCCGCTGACTGTTTACTACTGACAATGACAACACCCTCCCCAAATGCCCCTCCACAGCCCTATAGGGAACCTCTCAGTTATATATATAAGTATAAGGAAAGTATTCACAGCGCTTCACTTTTTCCACATTGTGTTATGTTACAGCCTTATTCCAAAATGGATCAAATTCATTATTTTCCTCAAAATTCTACAAACATCCCCCATAATGACAACTTGAAATCTTTGCATAAGTATCACAGGCTCCTCCCATGTACAGAAGTATCACAGGCTCCTCCCATGTACATAAGTATCACAGGCTCCTCCCATGTACATAAGTATCACAGGCTCCTCCCATGAACATAAGTATCACAGGCTCCTCCCATGTACAGAAGTATCACAGGCTCCTCCCATGAACATAAGTATCACAGACTCTTCCCATGTACATAAGTATCACAGGCTCCTCCCATGTTCATAAGTATCACAGGCTCCTCCCATGTACATAATTATCACAGACTCCTCCCATGTAGCCTGTGATACTTATGTACATGGGAGGAGCCTGTGATACTTATGTACATGGGAGGAGCCTGTGATACTTCTGTATATGGGAGGAGTCTGTGATACTTATGTACATGGGAGGAGCCTGTGATACTTGTGTACATGGGAGGAGCCTGTGATACTTATGTACATGGGAGGAGCCTGTGATACTTATGTACATGGGAGGAGCCTGTGATACTTATGTACATGGGAGGAGCCAGTGATACTTATGTAAATGGGAGGAGCCTGTGATAATTATATACATGGGAGGAGCCTGTGATAATTATATACATGGGAGGAGCCTGTGATAATTATATACATGGGAGGAGCCCGTGATACTTATGTAAATGGGAGAAGCCTGTGATAATTATATACATGGGAGGAGCCTGTGATAATTATATACATGGGAGGAGCCTGTGATACTTATGTACATGGGAGGAGCCTGTGATATATATGTACATGGGAGGAGCCTGTGATACTTATGTACATGGGAGGAGCCTGTGATATATATGTACATGGGATTGATTTCCAACAAACGTCTTTCATGTTGTCATTATGGGGGATTGTTTGTAGAATTTTGAGGAAAATAATGAATTGAATCCCTTTTGGAATAAGGCTGTAAGATAACAAAATGTGGAAGAAGTTCGGTCGCGGGACCGATAATCTGGAAGCTCCCCAGTCATAAAGCTCGGAGAGGATCCTCAGGAGAACATTATACAGGTGAGCAGCGCTTGTAAAGAAGTGGCTCTATAATTAAACTTTCCCTGGAAATGACCCGTGGAGAGTTCGGAGGTGGTTGGCGGTTGGCGGCGGTGCGACTCGGAGACTGTAAACAGAAGAGAAGGAATACAATGTCCTAGCGGCCCGTCTTCTCCATAGAAATCTACATAAAAGGAGAACAACGTCACCCATTCTCCTATCAAGATGGCCCAGAGCCGTCACCTCCCAGAATCCTCTGCAACCCAAATACCACCCGCTTGATCCACGACCGCATCCCACCGGGGGGGGGGGGTCTCCTCTCCGCGCAGGTCACCGCTTTCCCCGCGTTAAGGAAAATATTTTGGTTTGGTGGATAAACTGACAGGAGAGTGTAATGTGACGTCCCCCCCCCCCCCCCCGAACGTAACCCAACGCTTTGATGTGGTTCCCAAAGTGTTTGTATAAATCCGCCCTTCGTATAAACACCCCGTCAGGAAAGACAGAATCCCACGTGAAGATGGAGCGCTGCAATGGGACCTCAGCTGCCTGCTGATTGGCTCCAATGTTCATCTTGCTCCCCGTATCCCTAAGTAGATGTCTTCACCCAGGCCTTGTATATAGCCATTTATATTTGTTGCATTTAGAAACATGTTTTTTTTTTTTTTGAGTCAATCTACTAAGTTGTCTAGAACCGGCTCCTGTGGGAAACTATTTCACAGCTGTTACTGTGAAGAATCCTTTCTTGATGCAAAGGTTGCAGCATCTCTTACTGCAAAGAATCCTTTCCTGATGTAGAGATTGCATCTTCTCATACTAAAAAAGAATCCTTTCCTGATGCAGTAGTTGCAGCATCTTCTATTGAAAATAATCCTTGCTAGCACAAATCTGCATCTTCCCCCCTAAAAAAAACAAAAAAAAACATCCCCCTCCCCCACTCTCCAAATCCCCCCTTCTAGCACAAGTCCCCCCTAAAAAAAAAAAAATTCCCCCTCCCCCACTCTCCAAATCTCCCCTTCTAGCACAAATCCCCCTAAATAAAAAAAGCTTCCCCCTCCCCCACTCTCCAAATCCCCCCTTGTAGCACAAATCCCCCCCTAAAAAAAAACTTCCCCCTCCCCCACTCTCCAAATCCCCCCTTCTATCACCAATCCCCCATAAAAAAGGCTTCCCCCTCCCCCACTCTCCAAATACCCCCTTCTAGCACAAATCCCCCCTAAAAAAAATGTCCCCCTCCCCCACTCTCCAAATCCCCCCTTCTAGCACAAACCCCCCCTAAAAAAAACTTCCCCCACTCTCCAAATCCCCCCTAAAAAAAACTTCCCCATCCCCCACTCTCCAAATCTCCCCTTCTAGCACAAATCCCCCCTAAAAAATAAAACTTCCCCCTCTGAGCACAAATTCTCTCCCCCCATTCCAAATCCCCCCCTCCTCCCTCCTAGCACAAATACCCCCCAATCACCCCCACTAGCATAAATCCCCATCCCCCAATTTTTTTTTACCATCGTAGCACAAATACCCCCCCCCCCCCCCCCCCATATTACCACTCCTAGCACACTTCCCCAAATTTCCCCTCCTAGAAAAATTCTCATGGTGCCCCCCCCCCCCCCTCCCACCACCACACATGATACCACAGTGTCTGGGGCAGCTGCCCCCCCCCCCCCCCCCCCTGTCCCTGGCACATAGTAACTGGATCTGGAAGTTCTTTTCCTTTAGTTGTACTCTCAGCACATCAGCAGAGTTCCCTGGACAGCGATGGCTCGGATATATCCCTGGATATATAGCTTCTTGCAGGAATTTGCATCCGGGGGGGGGGGGGGGACATCCCACAAATCTGATGATGAGGGGGGGGGGGTCTGTGGGACCCTCGGGGTGAGACCTCTCACACAGGAGCCTGGGATCCGGAGAGCTGTGGTCGGGTCACACAGGAAGTCCCTTCCCTACACTCGGGATATTTATACAAACACATATGTCAGCTGCGATCTGCACAGCCTGCACTCCTGTCCCATCAACCCCCAATATAAACAGCCCGGCTTAAAGGGGAACTCCACAAAATCTTCCCTTTTTTTTTTTTACGTTGCTATACATACTAGCTCATTATGCCTTTGTCTTGCAGGTTTTTGTTTTTTTGTTTTTTAGGGTTTACAACCACTTTATGGCGTCATCATACCAAGACATTTTGGACAATTTCATGCTCCCAACTTTGTGGGAACAGTTTGGGGGCGACCCCTTCCTGTTCCAACATGACTGCCCACCAGTGCACAAAGCAAGGTCCATGAAGACACGGAGGAGCGAGTTTGGGGTGGAGAGGAACTTGACTGGCCTGTACAGGGTCCTGACTTCAATCGATAGAACACCTTTGGGATGAATTAGAGCGGAGACTGCGAGCCAGGCCTTCTCGTCCAACATCAGTGCCTGACCTCACAAATGCTCTTCTGGAAGAATGGTCAAACATTCCCATAGACACCCTCCTAAACCTTGTGGACGGCCTTCCCAGAAGAGTTGAAGCTGTTATCGCTGGAACTAAGGGGCCAAGCCCAACCCCTGAAAAACAACCCCCCACACCATAATCCCTCCTCCCCCACACCATAATCCCTCCTCCACCAAATGATTTGGACCAGTGCACAAAGCAAGGTCCATAAAGACACGGATGAGCGAGTTTGGGGTAAAGGAACTTGACTGGCCTGCACAGAGTCCTGACCTCGACCCAATAGAACACCTTTTGGGGTGAACTAGAGCGGAGACTGCGAGCCAGGCCTTCTCGTACAACATCAGTGGAAGAATGGTGAAACATTCCCATAGACACCCTCCTAAACCTTGTGGACGGCCTTCCCAGAAGAGTTGAAGCTGTTATAGCTGCAAAGGGCGGAGCCAACCCAATATTGAACCCTACGGACTAAGACTGGGATGCCATTAAAGTTCATGTGTGTGTAAAGCATGGGTGCTCAACCTGTGGCCCTCCAGCTGTTGCAGAACTACAAGTCCCATCATGCCTCTGGCTTTGGGAGTCATGCTTGTAACTGTCAGTCTTGCAAGGCCACATGGGACTTGTATTTCTGCAACAGCTGGAGGGCCACAGGTTGAGCACCCCTGGTGTAAAGGCTGGTGTCCCAATACTTTTGGGAATATAGTGCATTCTTCAAGCCAGGCCATAGATGGTTCAGCAGGGACCAGCCGAATCTCTAACCATGTATGGTGGTCCTGGTTTGGACGGAAGCTGCTGATCAGTGGAGGAGTCTTGCCATCAGAAGACAAATGTCCCAAGGAGGAGGAGGACTCACTTGTGTGGATGGAGGAATCCCTTCCAAGTTATCTATGGGCAGCTTAAACACCTAAGAGCCAGCAGGTAGGCATCCCCTTCAGGCACCTTTTTACTCGCCTGATTAATCAAAGGACGTCATTTATGCCCCGGCCTGTGCCTAGAGGCCCTTTATAGCACGCCGCCTCATTAATTACCCTTTGTTCCCCCTTAATTAGCTCTTACGGGGCTCTTTAATCCTCTTGTTATGTAGAGTTCTCTTCTTCCTAACCTGGTCACAGCCAGGAGGGGGAAAATGGCTAATCTTGGTGGAATTTTTCTAAATTAAAACTTAACGGCGCATGAAAGCATTACATGGGAAGGATGGGTTCGTGCTTTAGAGGAGCAGGAAAATAAAATTGTAGTGATGGCCTTTTGTAAAGGTGGCATGCACGGGCAGTTGTTATCAGTGGGTGCCCATCAGATGGCCCTATATGTCAGCCATTTTTTATTGTCCATCGGAACACCATCAGCAGTTGTTTCCGTGACCTGGAAGAAGTACACCTACAGTGGGGAAAATAACGATTGGATCCCCTGAAGACCACTTACAAAGAAATGAAGGGTCTATCATTTTTATCATAGGTGTATTTTAAACGATAGAGACGGAATATCGACCAAAAATCCAGAAAAAACACCATACAAATGTTATAAATTGAGTTGCCGTTCAGTGAGTAAAATAATATTTGATCTCCAAGCAAAACATGAAGTTGGTGGAGAAACCCTTGTTGGTGATCACAGAGGTCAGACGTTTCTTGTAGGTGGTGATCAGGTTTGCACATCTCAGGAGGGATTTTGGTCCTCTCTTCTTTACAGATCTTCTCTAAATCCTTAAGATTTCTTGGCTGTCGCTTTGGCAACTCAACGTTTCAGCTCCTCCATGAATTTTCTATAAGATTAAGGTCTGGAGATTGGCTAGGCCACTCCATGACCTTAATGCTCTTCTTCTTGAGCCTCTCCTTTGTTGCCTTGGCGGTGTGCTTTGGGTCAATGTCATGCTGAAAGACCCATCCATGACCCATCTTTAGTGTTCTGGCTGAGGGAAGAAGGTTCTCCTCCAAGATTTTTACATTACATGGTCCCGTCCATTGGCCCCTCAATGCGGCAAAGTCGGCCGGTACCTTTATCAGAGAAACGGTCCCAAAGCATCATGTTTCCACCTCCGTGTGTGACTGTAGGGATGGTGTTCTTAGAGTCATAGTCAGCACTTTCTCCCAATCCTTCTCTGAATCATTTAGATGTTTATTGGCAAACTTCAGATGGGACTGGGACCTGTACATGTGTCTTCCTGAGGACTGGGACCTGTACATGTGTCTTCCTGAGGAGGAGGACCTGTACATGTATCTTCCTGAGGAGGAGGACCTGTACATGTGTCTTCCTGAGGAGGAGGACCTGTACATGTGTCTTCTTGAGGAGGGAGACCTGTACATGTGTCTTCCTGAGGATGTGGACCTGTACATGTGTCTTCTTGAGGAGGGAGACCTGTACATGTGTCTTCCTGAGGAGGGGGACCTGTACATGTGTCTTCCTGAGGAGGAGGACCTGTACATGTGTCTTCTTGAGGAGGGAGACCTGTACATGTGTCTTCCTGAGGAGGGGGACCTGTACATGTGTCTTCTTGAGGAGGGAGACCTGTACATGTGTCTTCCTGAGGAGGGGGACCTGTACATGTGTCTTCTTGAGGAGGGAGACCTGTACATGTGTCTTCCTGAGGAGGGGGACCTGTACATGTGTCTTCCTGAGGAGGAGGACCTGTACATGTGTCTTCTTGAGGAGGGAGACCTGTACATGTGTCTTCCTGAGGAGGGGGACCTGTACATGTGTCTTCTTGAGGAGGGAGACCTGTACATGTGTCTTCCTGAGGAGGGGGACCTGTACATGTGTCTTCCTGAGGAGGTGGACCTGTACATGTGTCTTCCTGAGGAGGGGGGACCTGTACATGTGTCTTCCTAAGGAGGGGGACCTGTACATGTGTCTTCTTGAGGAGGGAGACCTGTACATGTGTCTTCCTGAGGAGGGGGACCTGTACATGTGTCTTCCTGAGGAGGAGGACCCGTACATGTGTCTTCCTGAGGAGGGGGACCCGTACATGTGTCTTCCTGAGGAGGGGGACCCGTACATGTGTCTTCCTGAGAAGGAGGACCCGTACATGTGTCTTCCTGAGGAGGGGGACCCGTACATGTGTCTTCCTGAGGAGGAGGACCCGTACATGTGTCTTCCTGAGGAGGAGGACCTGTACATGTGTCTTCCTGAGGAGGAGGACCTGTACATGTGTCTTCCTGAGGAGGGGACCTGTACATGTGTCTTCCTGAGGAGGGGGACCTGTACATGTGTCTTCCTGAGGAGGAGGACCTGTACATGTGTCTTCCTGAGGAGGGGGACCTGTACATGTGTCTTCCTGAGGAGGAGGACCTGTACATGTGTCTTCCTGAGGAGGAGGACCTGTACATGTGTCTTCCTGAGGAGGAGGACTTGTACATGTGTCTTCCTGAGGAGGGGGACCTGTACATGTGTCTTCCTGAGGAGGGGGACCTGTACATGTGTCTTCCTGAGGAGGAGGACCGGTACATGTGTCTTCCTGAGGAGGGGGACCTGTACACGTGTCTTCCTGAGGAGGGGGACTCACCATGTTTGGAGGAAGAAAAACGCTGACTATGACCCTAAGAACACCATCCCTACAGTCACACACGGAGGTGGAAACATGATGCTTTGGGGCCTCTTCTCTGATAAAGGTACAGGTCGACTTTGCCGCATTGAGGGGCCAATGGACGGGGCCATGTATTGTAAAATCTTGGATGAGAACCTTCTTCCCTCAGCCAGAACACTGAAGATGGGTCATGGATGGGTCTTCCAGCATGACAATGACCCAAAACATACCGCCAAGGCAACAAAGGAGTGGCTCAAGGAGAAGCACATTAAGGTCATGGAGTGGCCCAGCCAGTCTCCAGACCTTAATCCTATAGAAAAATGTATGAAGGGAGCTGAAACTTCGACAGCCAGGCGACAGCCAAGAAATCTTAAAGGATTTAGAGAAGATCTGAAAAGAAGAGTGGAAATGTGAATTGGGAATGTGCTGATCGCTGCAGAGACACTAAACACTAAACCTGTATGTACGACGCCTCGGATTGTGTTTTCCTCTCACCTTTTGGAAATGTTTTGCAGATCTCAGGTGTGATGACCCGATGATCACATTACCCTCCCCTGTGACCCGCAGGGATATTAACATATCAAAAGAGGAGCACTGCAAAGCCAGAGGGCACAGAAAAGAAGTCTGTACAGAGGTGTGGCGGGGTCCTAACATCGTTATAGACTCATTATCTCTTCTCTGTAGATTACAGGATAAGCTATCGATTCATTAGAACGTTCTCCTTTACCTGTATGAGCTGGCCAGAGATGACAGGTACTCAATGTTGATGCCAATCAGAAGTCAGGAGAGTAAAGCAGGTGCCCACCTACCATCTGCTCTTGTCCCTTGAATAAGTTAGAGAACCAGTTTTGATTCCGTTCCATGTCTTCTCTTAAGGCCTACTCTGATACTGAAGATTCCGTCCTTGGTGACAACTCGCTAAACTCAGCTCAACCTGAGTTGATGGTAGGAACAATCATCAACTCTCGACTCGACTACGCAAACTCCCTCTACATAGGACTACCTAAATTCCAGATTGCACGACTACAAGTCGTTCAAAACACAGCAGCAAGACTAGTCACAGGAAAAAAACCATGGGAATACATCTCCCCATCCCTGAGGACCCTCCATTGGCTAACCGTAAAGAACCGGATCACATTCAAGACCCTCTGCTTGACCCACAAATGCACACAAGGAGATGCTCCTCAATACTTATGCGAAAAAATACAACACTACACCCCCAATCGCAACCTCCGATCTAACAACCAAAACCTCCTCCTCGTCCCCAAGTCCCGGTACAAGTCAAGGGGAGAACGAAGATTTGCAGTCCAAGGACCACGGCTATGGAACGCTCTACCTACGAACATCCGCTTGGAAAAAGACCATCGGGCCTTCAGGAAAAAACTCAAGACCTACCTATTCTAAAAAGGAATCAACACAGGTCGGATCAAGCGCCTCGAGGCGATTCAGTTCGCAGTTGTAGCGCTATACAAATCAATCATTCATTCAACCTTCTACTTTGGCGTTACTGCCCCAACCCACAAGTGGTTGCCCCATCCCTGCTCCCTCACTAGAGATCAATATTCTGCCAAGGAGGGAGCGACTTTCATTTGACAGATTTGAAGTTGCATTTAGGCGGTTCGGAGGTTCGGTAAGGTGACACCGATGGAGAGTTCCCTGTGGAGACACAAACTGCCACATGGAGCTCTTGCCATTAGATAATTGGATTGCAGGCAGGGTTACCAAGTCTGAGAATAATGAAAATCTTATATCTGCAAGTAGACAGTAGATGACCACCAGCAAATTGGTAGTTTGGTGACAGATGCCCACAGACTGGCAACTCTTGGAAGGAGGAACATGGGTTGGGTAGAAAAGAGAACTGCTGTCTGCTCCATCATAGACTTAACCATACTAGGTCAACAGAGGTGACTATGTTTATGGAGCAGGATATGGAAGACTTGTTCTTCTGAGGGACGTTCCTCAGAACAGGAGCCTTTCGGTCCCAATATCACTACCATAACTAAAGGCCCTCACAGATATTAGAGGACAGTTTGGCATAGATATTAGAGGATGGTTGGGCATATATGCTAGAGCACAGTTGAGCATCATGTTAGATGTTACTAAAAGCCCTCACAGATGGTAGGGGACATTCGGGCATAGATATTAGAGGACAGTTGAGCATAGATGTTAGATGTAACTAAAGGCCCTCACAGATGTTAGACAGTTGGGCATAAATATTGGAGGGATGGTTGGGCATAGATATTGGAGGACGGTTGGGCATAAATATTAGAAAATGGTTGAGCATAAATATTAGAGGACAGTTGAGCATAAATATTAGAGGACAGTTGGGCATAGATACTGGAGGACAGTTGGGCATAGATACTGGAGGACAGTTGGGCATAGATACTGGAGGACAGTTGGGCATAGATACTGGAGGCCAGTTGGGCATAGATACTGGAGGACAGTTGGGCATAGATATTGGAGGACAGTTGGGCATAGATATTAGAGGACGGTTGAGCATAAATATTATAGGACAGTTGGGCATAGATACTGGAGGACAGTTGGGCATAAATATTAGAGGCTGGTTGGATATAGATGCTAGAGCATAGTTGAGCATAGATGTTAGATGTGAATAAAGGCCCTCACAGATGTTAGGGGACATTTCGGCATGACACTTGGGCATAGATATTGGAGGACAGTTGGGCATAAATATTAGAGGATGGTTGGGCATTAATATTAGAGGACGGTTGAGCATAAATATTAGAGGACAGTTGGGCATAGATATTGGAGGACAGTTGGGCATAGATATTGGAGGACAGTTGGGCATAGATATTGGAGGACAGTTGGGCATAGATATTGGAGGCCAGTTGGGCATAGATATTGGAGGACAGTTGGGCATAGATACTGGAGGATAGTTGGGCATAGATACTGGAGGACAGTTGGGCATAGATATTGGAGGACAGTTGGGCATAGATACTGGAGGACAGTTGGGCATAGATACTGGAGGACAGTTGGGCATAGATATTGGAGGACAGTTGGGCATAGATACTGGAGGACAGTTGGGCATAGATACCGGAGGACAGTTGGGCATAGATACTAGAGGACAGTTGGGCATAGATACTGGAGGACAGTTGGGCATAGATATTGGAGGACAGTTGGGCATAGATACTGGATACTAGATGTAACTAAAGGCCCCCACAGATGTTAGAGGACATTCAGGCATAGATATTACAGAACAGTCAGGTATAGATGTTAGAGCACAGTTGGGCATAGATGATAGAGAACAGTTGAGCATATATGTTAGATGTAACTAAAGGCCCTCATAGATGTTAGAGGACATTCGGACATAGATATTGGAGGATAGTGAGACAAAGATTTTAGAGGACAGTCTGTCATAGATATTAGAGGACAGATGGGCAAAGATATTAGAAGACAGTCAGGCATATATATATATATATTAGAGGATATTGGGCCATAGTTGGGCAGTTGGGCGTAGTTGTTAGAGGACAGTTGGGCAAAGACATTTGAGGACAGTCGGACATAGATATTAGAGGACAGTTGGGTGTAGATGATAGAGAACAGTCGGACATAGATATTAGAGGACAGTTGGGCGTAGATGATAGAGGACAGTCGGACATAGATATTAGAGGACAGTTGGGCGTAGATGATAGAGAACAGTCGGACATAGATATTAGAGGACATTTTGGCGTAGATGATAGAGAACAGTCGGACATAGATATTAGAGGACAGTTGGGCGTAGATGATAGAGAACAGTCGGACATAGATATTAGAGGACAGTTGGGCGTAGATGATAGAGAACAGTCGGACATAGATATTAGAGGACAGTTGGGCGTAGATGATAGAGGACAGTCGGACATAGATATTAGAGGACAGTTGGGCGTAGATGATAGAGAACAGTCGGACATAGATATTAGAGGACAGTTGGGCGTAGATGATAGAGGACAGTCGGACATAGATATTAGAGGACAGTTGGGCGTAGATGATAGAGAACAGTCGGACATAGATATTAGAGGACAGTTGGGCGTAGATGATAGAGGACAGTCGGACATAGATATTAGAGGACAGTTGGGGGTAGATGATAGAGAACAGTCTGACATAGATATTAGAGGACAGTTGGGTGTAGATGATAGAGGACAGTCGGACATAGATATTAGAGGACAGTTGGGCGTAGATGATAGAGGACAGTTGCACATAGATATTAGAGGACTGTTGGGTGTAGATGATAGAGGACAGTTGGGCGTAGATGATAGAGGACAGTTGGACATAGATATTAGAGGACAGTTGGACATAGATATTAGAGGACAGTTGGGCGTAGATGATAGAGAACAGTCGGACATAGATATTAGAGGACAGTTAGGCGTAAATGATAGAGAACAGTCGGACATAGATATTAGAGGACAGTTGGGCGTAGATGATAGAGAACAGTTGGACATAGATATTAGAGGACAGTTGGGCGTAGATGATAGAGGACAGTTGGACATAGATATTAGAGGACAGTCATGAAAGCCAAACATCATGTCTTCCTGTCTGACTGTCCTCTAACATCTACGAGGGCCTTTACCTTTACAGTAGTACTTAGAGATGTTGAGTCTGGAAGTTTCCTGCACTCAGGAACATCTGTGTTTGACATGGTAATTGTGACATCACCTCCATTAAGCCCCCATGCTGAGTTACGACGGCCCGAACTAGGCCTCAGCCCATTGTCCTCTTCTGTCCATCTGCATATAAATGGGAAAAGTCTCCGAATGACCCCTCAATGGGCACACCAGAGGGGGGGAAAATCACAATTCACGTCCACAGCAATCCACAACGGTGTCATCAGGCGGCAATCTGACATTGAATGAGGGGAGGAAGGCTCCTTTTTTTAATGGCAGATATGCACAAATGGGCCGTTTCCTGCCTGCAGAGCTGTGTGTGGATTTCCCAGCACCGCATTGCAGAGCAGTTAATGGGAGCCAGATGTGCAGGACCAGAGATATGGCCTGTAGCTGCAGGAACGGAAGACTGTAGGGTTAGGAATATATGTCGCAGGAATGCGACTGACAGAGGCTAGAGGGAGACTATCTGCATGGAGTTTGAATGTTCTCCTCTAGTCTTTTGCTGATTGATCAAAAAAAAAAAAAAAAAAACATAACCCAGATTGGCCCATCTATATGTATGACCGTAGCGGGGAGAATCGATCGTAGGCTTTTCTGGCTTAGGGATGGACGGAAAAGGTTCATCAATCACAAAAACCAAATGCGTGTGTTTTCTAACGCAGAGGTGTGAGCGCACCCGGATTATGGAACCTGCCGCTTAGTGGAGCGTAGTGCAGGTGCGCCATTTACTAAGCGTTTTTAGTAAATGGCGTAAGAAGGGGGGGGGGAGGGTAGGCGCTGTATAAATAGGAGAATCCTTTTCTTTTTGCAAGTCAGGAAGAATTTATTGCTGGGGTGGTAAAAGGTGTACACACAGCAATCTCCTATTCAATTCAGTGTTGTACTCATAAAGACCTTTTGGTCCCGGAGGAGTGTCCCCCCCCCCCCTCTCTCCTTTTCCTGTGACTGTATAAACTGGTGGAGACCAGCCTGAGTCACCTGAGGTCACCGCAGCCACCATAATGTGATCACATGTCAACAGCTCGGGGTGTCATTGCTGACAGAGACGCCCACCTTTATCTCTCCGCTACAAGAAATGCCTTCAAAAGTCACAGGGGACGACCGTCGCCTCTACTGTGAGCAAATAACAAGGGCGGTGGGGACGTGTAAAGGCCGACATATACAATATGTTGTCAAAAGTATCGGGACGCCTGCCGTTACACGCACATGAACTTTAATGGCACCCCAGTCTTAGTCCGTAGGGTTCAATATTGAGTTGGCCCCACTCTTTGCAGCTATAACAGCTTCATCTCTTCTGGGAAGGCCGTCCACAAGGTTTAGGAGGGTGTCTATGGGAATGTTTGACCATTCTTCCAGAAGAGCATTTGTGAGGTCAGGCACTGGTGTTGGACGTGAAGACCTGGCACGCAGTCTCCGCTCTAATTCATCGCAAAGGTGTTCTATCAGGTTGAGGTCAGGACTCTGTGTGTGCAAGCCAGTCAAGTTCCTCCACCCCAAACTCGGTCCTCCATGTCTTTATGGACCTTGCTTTGTACACTGGTGCGCAGTCATGTTGGAACAGGAAGGGGCCGTCCCCAAACTGTTCCCACAAAGTTGGGAACATGCAATTGTCCAAACTATCTTGGTATGCTGATGCCTTAGAAGTTCCCTTCACTAGAACTAAGGGACCAAGTCAAGGCCAGTCAAGTTCCTCCACCCCAAACTTGGTCCTCCATGTCTTTATGGACCTTGATTTGTGCACTGGTGGGCAGTCATGTTGGAACAGGAAGGGGCCATCCCAAAACTGTTCCCACAAAGTTGGGAGCATGAAATTTTCCAAATGTCTTGGTATGCTGATGCCTTAGGAGTTCCCTTCCCTGGACTAAGGGGCCAAGTCAAGGCCAGTCGAGTTCCTCCACCCCAAACTCGCTCCTCCAAATCATTTGGTGGAGGGGGGGGATTATGATGTGGGGTTGTTTTTCAGGGGTTGGGCTTGGCCCCTTAGTTCCAGTGAAGGGAACTCTTAAGGCGTCATCATACCAAGACATTTTGGACAATTTCACGCTCCCAACTTTGTGGGAACAGTTTGGGGACGGCCCTTCCTGTTCCAACATGACTGCCCACCAGTGTACAAATCAAGGTCCAAAAAAGACATGGAGGAGGAAGTTTGGGGTGGAGGAACTTGAATGTCTCGCAGTCTTCGCTCTAATTCATCCCAAAGGTGTTCTATCAGGTTGAGGTCAGGACTCTGTGAAGGCCAGTCGAGTTCCTCCACCCCAAACTCGCTCATCCATGTCTTTATGGACCGTGATTTGTACACTGGTGGGCAGTCATGGTGGAACAGAAAGGGGCCGTCCCCAAACTGTTCCCATAAAGTTGGGAGCATGAAATTGTCCAAAATGTCTTGGTATGCTGACGCCTTAGGAGTTCCCTTCCCTGGAACTAAGGGGCCAAGTCAAGGCCAGTCAAGTTCCTCCACCCCAAACTCGCTCATCCGTGTCTTTGTGGACCTTGGTTTGTACTCTGGTGCGCAGTCATGTTGGAACAGGAAGGGGCCGTCCCCAAACTGTTCCCACAAAGTCTGCGAAGTGCCCAGTCTATTTCGCCTTTAGTAAATCTCCTCGCCCCTAAAACGTGATCCAGTGGGGCGGCCGCATCCAAACTTAGCGTTACCGGTTTGGATCTACTAAACCCCTACGAACATGATTGCCGTGTTACTAAAAAGTTTTCATCCCTCCCTGTGTGTGACCATTTTAAATATAAGACAAGTTTTTATTTTTTGCAGAAAGAAATGAATATAATACATTTTGTCTGGCATTATCCTCAGATACCGTGCAGCTGCCAATCCCAGCATGCCTTCCATTCTCCAGGCTGGTGGTGAACAATAACTTTCCTGGCTCAGGTACTAGAACACTATATAGAAAAGTAAATGTTACATGGTGACTTCCCCTTTACTGAGCTCAGCAGAGCAGATATTTCTGTTTTGGTATTTCATTTCCCCGTCAGTCATCATAACAGGACTTGGCACCTGTCGGTCAGCTGTTGTTATTATCAAATCCCATTTCCACTGATGGTCTGCAGAGCGAGGCGGCGACGGCGGCTTCCTCCTCGGTAATAGTCAGTTTATGATGCCCGAAGGCTATAGAGGAAGTCTGGAGGATCACAGGGCTGGGGGGAGTATAGAGCCTAGTACATGGGTGGGGGGGGGGGACCGGGGGTCTCATGTATATGATGGAGGGAGAGAAGGGCCCAGTACATGGGCGGGGGGGGCGGGGGTCTCATGTATATAATGGAGGGAGAGAAGGGCCCAGTACATGGGTGGGGGGGGGTCTCATGTATATAATGGAGGGAGAGAGGGGCCCAGTACATGGTTGGGGGGGGGGCCGGGGGTCTCATGTATATAATGGAGGGAGAGAAGGGCCCAGTACATGGGTGGGGGGGCAGGGGTCTCATGTATATAATGGAGGGAGAGAAGGGCTCAGTACATGGGTGGGGGGGGTCGGGGGTCTCATGTATATAATGGAGGGAGATGAGGGCCCAGTACATGGGTGGGGGGGGGGGGGGGGGGCAGGGGTCTTATGTATATAATGGAGGGAGAGAAGGGCCCAGTACATGGGTAGGGGGCGGGGGTCTCATGTGTATAATGGAGGGAGAGAAGGGCCCAGTACATGGGTGGGGGTGTCGGGGGTCTCATGTATATAATGGAGGGAGAGAATGGCCCAGTATATGGGTGGGGGGGTCTGGGGTCTCATGTATATAATGGAGGGAGAGGAGGGCCCAGTACATGGGTGGGGGGGGGGGGGGGGTCAGGGGTCTCATGTATATAATGGAGGGAGAGAAGGGCCCAGTACAGGGATGTCTTACGTACAGAGTGCAGAGTTCGGGAGTGCGCTACATACAGAGTGCAGAGTGCCGGGGTGCACTGCATACAGAGTGCAGAGTTCAGGAGTGCGCTACATACAGAGTGCAGAGTTCAGGAGTGCGCTGCATATAGAGTGCAGAGTTCAGGGATACGCTGTATACAGAGTGCAGAGTTCAGCTTTCTTCCACAACTGCTTACCCCTGCATCCACATCTCACTTTGACCCCTCTTCAGCTCTGACCTCTGTCTGCAACACCCCCTCCACTGCCCCCAACTACACCCCCCCCCTTTTTTAAAGCTCCACCTTCTTCCACGTCTTAGTTTTGTTGCTTAAGCTAAATCACCCAGCTGACTTGAGTACCTTCCTGCACACTGTAGGTGGCTTCGCCTCTCTCACTTGCAGGTAGGTCATCCAGTGGGGGTGTCGGCATCTGCATTGCACCCTGGGCACCTGCATCTACCTTGTCCCCATCCTGGAGCCACTCTGGAGATCAGACCCGTGGGAGCCATTGGGAGACGAACTGTCACTTGTAAACACAGAAGCTAGACTTCACTTGTAAACACAGAAGCTGGACTTCACTTGTAAACACAGAAGCTGGACTTCACTGTGAACACAGAAGCTGGACTTCACTGTAAACACAGAAGCTGGACTTCACTGTAAACACAGAAGCTGGACTTCACTTGTAAACACAGAAGCTGGACTTCACTTGTAAACACAGAAGCTGGACTTCACTTGTAAACACAGAAGCTGGACTTCACTTGTAAACACAGAAGCTGGACTTCACTTGTAAACACAGAAGCTGGACTTCACTGTAAACACAGAAGCTGGACTTCACTGTAAACACAGAAGCTGGACTTCACTGTAAACACAGAAGCTGGACTTCTGTGTTTACATATGATAGTGGTGAGCAAGGAGCAGAGGGCCTGAGCCAGAGGTGGTGGAACTGAGTTCCAACAAGTTCTAGCTGAAAAAAGCCCGGTTGCACATACTCACCTTAGCTCCACCACCATTCAGTTCAGCCAGTGGGAGCTTAGAAAATACTTTATACTTCAAGATATGGGGGGGGGGGGGTCTTTGGAAGCCCAGGTTCATATCAAGTCATTCAAATATTGGGAAAGTACAGAAGACAGACAAGGAAAGCGAAACCAGTTCAGCTTCTCCTCCTGAGACTCTCATCCTCTGATCCTTTGGAGATCAGAGCATGGCAGCTTTCATCAGAGGTTTCTCACACAGGTTGATTGGCTTGGTGGCAGCTTCTCTGTAAACTGTATCTCCAGGATTTACAGACCATCGGATGGTTGAGATCCCGGTTCTAACTTCCTGGGAAAAGTGTTTTTCCAGCTAATGAGGGTCTAATTGATTCCATCTGCGCTCCTCTCCGGTCTCCACCTGGTATTGGGCAGGCAGAGTGAGATCACCGAGACTCGGGACATTTATATATGACAGCTGGAAATTCAGGAGACACATGTCATGGTATAGAAGACGCCCAGCACAGGGGTCATAACACAACACGGGGTCCACACGTCATTGTATAGAAGACGCCCAGCACAGGGGTCATAACACAACACGGGGTCCACATGTCATTGTATAGAAGACGCCCAGCACAGGGGTCATAACACAACACGGGGTCCACATGTCATGGTATAGAGGATGCCCAGCACAGGGGTCATAACACAACACGGGGTCCACATGTCATGGTATAGAAGACGCCCAGCACAGGGGTCATAACACAACACGGGGTCCACATGTCATGGTATAGAAGACGCCCAGCACAGGGGTCATAACACAACACGGGGTCCACATGTCATGGTATAGAAGACGCCCAGCACAGGGGTCATAACACAACACGGGGTCCACATGTCATTGTATAGAAGACCCCCAGCACAGGGGTCATAACACAACACGGGGTCCACATGTCATTGTATAGAGGATGCCCAGCACAGGGGTCATAACACAACACGGGGTCCACATGTCATGGTATAGAAGACGCCCAGCACAGGGGTCATAACACAACACGGGGTCCACATGTCATGGTATAGAAGACGCCCAGCACAGGGGTCATAACACAACACGGGGTCCACATGTCATGGTATAGAAGACGCCCAGCACAGGGGTCATAACACAACACGGGGTCCACATGTCATTGTATAGAAGACCCCCAGCACAGGGGTCATAACACAACACGGGGTCCACATGCCATTGTATAGAGGACGCCCAGCACAGGGGTCATAACACAACACGGGGTCCACATGCCATTGTATAGAGGATGCCCAGCACAGGGGTCATAACACAACACGGGGTCCACATGTCATTGTATAGAAGACCCCCAGCACAGGGGTCATAACACAACACGGGGTCCACATGCCATTGTATAGAGGATGCCCAGCACAGGGGTCATAACACAACACGGGGTCCACATGTCATGGTATAGAAGACCCCCAGCACAGGGGTCATAACACAACACGGGGTCCACATGTCATTGTATAGAGGATGCCCAGCACAGGGGTCATAACACAACACGGGGTCCACATGCCATTGTATAGAGGATGCCCAGCACAGGGGTCATAACACAACACGGGGTCCACATGTCATGGTATAGAAGACGCCCAGCACAGGGGTCATAACACAACACGGGGTCCACATGCCATTGTATAGAGGATGCCCAGCACAGGGGTCATAACACAACACGGGGTCCACATGCCATTGTATAGAGGATGCCCAGCACAGGGGTCATAACACAACACGGGGTCCACATGCCCGCAGGACAGGTTCTCTTTAATCACACAGTTCTGTCCCATCCAACTGGGAGCAGCGAAAAAATGCCAAAAATTCAGAAGGACACAAAAGTTTCCAAACTTCATTGCGCAACAAACGCCGGCAGAGAGGAAAATCACTTCCTACTAGAAGAGGATTATTACTTCTCAGGACATCGCTGGTGTCCGGGGAATGCCGGCTGCAGATCCTTAAAGTGGACCTGTCATCAAAGTCTATCTGAAAAAGAAACTTCTCTTTTTCTTTTTCAGTTTTGGATATAATAAGTACAGAACAGAACCCCCTGCAGTGTTTTTGTTTTTGCCGTTTGTGTCCCATTAGATTTCCCTCTACTTCCTGTCCCAAGGACACAACAGGAAGTGAGGGGGAATCTCCCAAATGAGGGAAGTCCCCTTGTAGTTGTTGTGGTGACAAGTGTCCCCATTGGAAGGTTTCCTCTCTATTCCTGTTCTGGTTACAAATTAACTACTTGGCACCCGCCGCCGCCCCCGCCATGACCGAAAGACGGCTACAGTGCGGGCGTAAAATGCAGAGAGAGAGAGGGTACATGGACGTCCTCCCATTCTCGCGCTACCTGCGCACCATCTGGGGTGATCGACGAGTCCTTGGGACTCGGCTGATCACTGATCGGGGTAAAGGGCCAACCAGAGCGGGCCCTTTACCATGTGATCAGCTGTCAGCCAATGAAGTAAACAGAATCCGGCTATCTGCTTTTTTATTTTTTCTCACGCTGTCAGTGTGAAGAAAACTAACTGGCTTCTGTTAGAGGGATATTGGTCCCCTTAGTGCCCACCAGTGCTGCTAATCAGTGCCCACCAGTGCCACCTATCAGTGCCCATCACTGCCTCATCATTGTTACTTATCAGTGCCCATCAGTGCTGCCAACCAGTGCCTCATCATCAGTGTTACTTATCAGTGCCCACCAGTACTGCTAATCAGTGCCCATCACTGCCTCATCAGTGTTACTTATCAGTGCCCATCAGTGCTGCCAACCAGTGCCTCATCATCAGTGTTACTTATCAGTGCCCATCAGTACTGCTAATCAGTGCCCATCAGTGCTGCAAATCAGTGCCTCATCATCAGTGTTACTTAACAGTGCCCACCAGTACCACCTATCAGTGCCCATCAGTGCTGCCAATCAGTGCCCATCATCGTCTCATCAGTGTTACTTATCAGTGCCCATCATTACTGCTAATCAGTGCCCATCAGTGCCACCTGTCAGTGCTGCCAACCAGTGCCTCATCATCAGTGTTACTTATTAGTGCCACCGATCAGTGCCCATCACTGCCTCATCATCAGTGTTACTTATCAGTGCCCACCAGTACCACCTATCAGTGCCCATCACTGCCTAATCAGTGTTACTTAGTGCCCATCAGTACTGCTAATCAGTGCCCATCAGTGCCTCATCATCAGTGTTACTTATCAGTGCCCATCAGTGCCACCTCTCCGTGCCACCTATCAGGGCCCATCAGTGCTGCCTATCTAGAAATCTCCCCAAAGGGGACACAGAGAAAAAAAATGTCAGGGCCCTAACCCCTCGCCACTCCATCCAAGAATAGAAATGCCGGCTGAACATAAGGATGCAGAAAATACCACTATATATTATTATTATTATTATATTAGTACTGCGCTCTCTGAGCACAGCTCACAGCATTGAAGAATGGAGACGCATCGCAGTGCGCATGGGATGGAGTTGAAGTTTAAAAGAAAATGTAAAAAACAAACAAACTCCTGTCAGAATCTCTCTGAGCCCCTCAGTTCACCCTCTGAGTATCGCACCGCATTTCTCTGCAATTCACATGCGATTCAGAGCTGTGCAGTGCAATTCATTTTGAATGGGCTCAAATCGCACCAAAATAGTGCATGCACTAATTGTAGAAACGCACTGCAACCGGATCGCACAGCCGCTTTGTACCATTCGATCTCGTTCAAATCGCACCAAAGTAGTGCATGCACCAATTGTAGAAACGCACTGCAACCGGATCGCACAGCCGCTTTGTACCATACAATCTCGTTCAGATCGCACCACACCAAAGTAGTGCTAAAAAATACATTGTATACAAAACCCTCTTCTTATAGAAAGTGATAGAAAGGAGCACAAAACCCTCCGCTACGTCACCTCACTTCTTCGGGATCTTATCCAAGATTCACACACCCACTTCAACTGGGGGAATGTTGTGTGAATCTTGGGTGAAAACATTGAAATGGACAGTACTTGTAGATCATAAAAGAGAACTCCCCCCCCCCCCCCCAAAAAAAACAATAAAGAATCATTATAGATGTAGATGAGTCACAGAGTGCAAGACTTATGAAGAATTGCAGCTGGTCCCCAATCAGGGAATGCCCGATATGTACTAAACTCATTATTATTATTTCAGGTACTTATATAGCGCCATCAATTTACGCAGCGCTTTACATATATATTATACATTCACATCATGGAGACAGACAACTGTCAGTGCTATATAAATCCTGTATAATAATAATAATAATAATAATAATAATAATATAAATCCTGTATAATAATAATAATAATAATAATAATATAAATCCTGTATAATAATAATAATATAATATATAAATCCTGTATAATAATAATAATATAAACCCTGTATAATAATAATATATAAATCCTTTATAATAATAATAATAATAATAATAATATAAATCCTGTATAATAATAATATATAAATCCTGTATAATAATAATAATATATAAATCCTGTATAATAATAATAATATAAATCCTTTATAATAATAATAATTATAATAATATAAATCCTGTATAATAATTATAATAATATAAATCCTGTATAATAATAATAATATAAATCCTGTATAATAATAATAATATATAAATCCTTTATATAAAAATAATAATATAAACCCTGTATATTATTAATAATAATAATAATATTATAAATTCTGTATAATAATAATATATAAGTTCTGTATAATAATACTAATTATAATAATAATATAAATCCTGTATAGTAATAATAATAATAATATAAATCCTGTATAATAACAATATAACCCTGCATAATAAGAATAATAATATAAATCTGTATAATAATAATAATATATAAATCCTGTATAATATTATAATAAAAATATAATTCCTATTTTATAATAATAATATAAATCCTGAATAATAATAATAATATATAAATCCTGTATTATAATAATAATATAAATCCTGAATAGTAATAATAATAATATAAATCCTGTATTATAATAATAATATATAAATCCTGTATTATAATAATAATATATAAATCCTGTATAATAATAATAATCTGGAGATCTTCTAATAGTTTCCCCAGATATTTCTGATCCCAGATCTCAGTACAGGTGATGCTCCAAAGATACAAAGTTGCAAAAAGTAAAATAAATCTTTTTTTTTCTGAAAAGATGGGAATGTGCAGAAGAGGAAGGAGAGGGGTACTTACAGTCACCTTCATCCTGGTCCTGGTATGGGGGGGATGGGGGGGTTAGTAGTCCATGTCGGAGGCTGGCAATGCTGGCAGTATATCCTCAGCTCCTGTATACGGGTCTCAGGAAGGATCTATAGGAATTCTCTGCTCCTGGGCGGCTTCTGACTCACTGAGCAGCACTGAGAAGATGAATGGGAATCAGAGCCCTGCAGGCCACACCCCCCTGCTTCCTATTGGCTGGGGGGGAGCTATTATTATAATGGAGATCAAAGGTGGGGGGGGGGGGGGGGGGGTTGGCTGTGACCATGCTGGGGGGGGGGGGGGTAATTGCTCTGTCACTCATGGGAGGTGAATGCAGAGCCGCTCACACCGTGTACAGGAGAGTCTCACTTAAAGTTTCTCATTTTGTTGCATTAAAGTTTATTGCAATGCCGGCTGCATTTTTTTTTTTGAGGCACGTGGAAAATATGGACATGCGACTTAAAAACGCACAAACGTTTTTTTTTTTTTTTTACCAACGCGCAAAAATGACGCAGCTTTTTGCAGAAGCAGAATTTGTGAAAGCTACGTTCACCTCGGGAATGCGCGCAAAATTGTGCGCGTTCTTGTCCCCCGCGCTGCGCTTTAGTAGACGGGCACGGGGGTCATTTATTTCTAAGGCTCGGTTGGAGGGGGGGGGGGGTCAGGGACTTCTTTCCCTGCGTTTCCCACAGGTAGAGGGCATTGAAGTGAACGGGTCGCCGTACTCGCGGCGTTCCTGCGTAAACAACGCGCCTATCAGAACGGAGCATTAGGCGGCTCACAGCGCCATTACAAATTTGTTGCAAACATTCAGGGATTTCTCACACATAGGGCAACCCATTGAAATGAATTGGCCACCCTAAAGGAGACGCGTGGGAGCGAGGGGACGCGGGCGCGCACGCGCTCCGTCACACTTACATAGCGTAAAGGAAAGTTCTCCCTGCGATTTTTTTCTATAAACACCAATCGGCCAGGTAAGGGCCCTTTGACGCACAGCTCCGACGCACAAAAACGCGTTTCTGGTGCGTTTTCAGGGTGCCTATTTCCCAGCATGCACTTGTGAAACTTCAGCAAAAATGCAACACAGGTGCGGAATTTACGACAACAAGCTCCCATGGAACATTTCCCGTCGGAAAGACCGACAGTGTGTGCGGGGCTTTACTAACTCTGAATGGTGGAGA